>PVKN010012156.1:0-21009 GCA_004027915.1 Capromys pilorides
TCAATCTGAGTTACAAACTATTTTCTTTCAGGACCTGAAATATTTCACTCCAAGCTCTTTTTGATGGATGGTGCATGCTGAGAAATCTGCCACTTTTTAAAAATGTATTTAGTACAGGGTTTACAAAGTCTACAGAGTCTCACTTATGTAGATCAAACTTATAGTGATTCTCCTGTTTTCAGCCTCCCAACTGCTGGCATTGTAGGTGTGCACCATCATTCCCAATCTCAATTGCTGCTTCAGCATGCCCTGGGGGTAGGGCTGGCACGGCATGCCAGGGAACTAACCCTGAGCACTGCGCTCTGCCTCAGCAGGCATTTTAGTTCACTGAGCTCTCTGGCTGGCCCTCCATCATGGTTTTGATGGGCTTTCCATTATATCTTATCTGATTCTTTTCTCTAACAGCTTTTACTATTCTGTTCTTTTGCTGACTTTCTGGGATCTTATTATGTGTCTAGGTTTATACTACTTTAATTATGAGTAATTGGAGTTCTGTATGCCTGACTTACTATATGTCAGATTATTTCCCTATGCTTATGAACTTTCCTTCTATTCCTTCTGCAGTCTTTTTATGTCATTTGCCTGACTCCTACTGTTTCATTGATACCTATCAGTCTTATTTTCCATTGCATCACCTGTAGTTGTTGAATTCCTATTTCCTGGTTCCTTATTATTTTTAAGAGATCTTTCCTTTTGTTCACAGAACTAACAGCATTGCTGTCTTCAAGGTCTGAAAGTCTGTCTTCAGTTCATTCACCTGGCTTTGCCAGGTTTCAATGAAATTCTTAATTTCCTGAATATGTTTGGATCTGTTTCACACATTTTAATTTTTCCTGTATTGTTCATTTAATTTTTCCATCATTTTTCTGTTCGTTTCCATTTTTTTATCTGTGCCTTCTTTAGATGTGCTGAGCAATTCTTTCAAAATTGTTTTCACTTCTCTTTTTACCTCACAGATTATTTGTAATCTAATTTCTTTTATAGTCAGATGCATTTTTTTTATTTCTATTGATATCATTTCAGAAAGTTCAGGTATGTAACTTCAAAGTTCTTCTATGTCCTTTCCTGCTGGACTTGTTCTTGGTGGGCTGCAGATATGAGCTTGCCTTTTGCTCCTTCAATTTGACATGTTTGAGGTTCCCAGTCTTCACTCCTACTCTGCAGTGATTGGAGGGAGGTAGAATGCAGGTCATAAGGCTCCTGCAACAGTCAAGGGGTAGTCTCATCAAAGCTGTCACTCTGTGGGGTTCAGTGGCTTCTGCCACCATGAAGGCAGGCAAACATCAGCCCAGGATGGCTCTGAGAATTATGGGGGAGGGTCGAAGCTCAGTAAAGCTCCTGAGACTCTGATGTGGGTGTGAAAGCACTCACTAGGTCTCCCCAGCTGCTCAGGGGCCACCTGCATTCGGCAATAGTGGAATTAATTCTAGCCAACTGAAATATATCTCGACAGTTGCTTTAGATGATTTATGAGAACAAATTCACAACACGTAAACATTGGTAGCTTCCTTTAACCAGTGAAAAGTTCTTAAATTATTATAGCCAAACAACAATAGATACTGTATTTTAAAAAACCAATCTTTGGTGTTATCACAATTAGCTATCAAATTAGATGGAAAAATGGTTCAATCTTTTAAAATACCTTTATTTTCTTCTCCTTAACTCACTGCTAACACTGTGAATAAAGATATTTAGGCTATTTCATACCTGTCTACTTATCTATATATCAACTAAAAGAGAACATATGCCAGAAAATGGGCACACAAAAGCATATGTAGCTCCCCAGTCATGTACAACCCTTATTCTGTCAGACTTGCATTCTTAAACTTTATGTAAGTCTTAAGGCTATCAATTCTCATTTTTTATTTTTTAAAATAAATTTAGGTACCCTGAAAACATAGACCAATAGTTTTCTATGGAAAGCTCAAAAAGAGCCAAAAAAGTAAAGAAATTGTGTTTAAAAAAAAAAAAATACTTTTTTAAAAAATGAAAATGTTGCAAGTGTTTTAACTGGTTAAAGATCAAAGACACAGGTGGACATACATAAGATGATTATGTTTGAATTAGATTGTACTCTAAGATTTTTTTTTTATGGCTGGCTCAGCCTGCCCTGGGATTGGGGCTGGCACAGTATGTGGTGCCAGGGATCGAACTGCAGTCCCTGGGGTTGCCTAAGCTTTCCTAAGCAGGCACTTTAGACCACTGAACCATCTGACCGGCCCTGGGCAATTTAAAGTACAGAATCCTTTAACACTTTTTACGTTTGTAACTGAATAGACTAGTCACCTTTTTATAGGTCACTTAACAGAGATCTCTTGTAATAAGAATAAGAAGAAATAAAAGCCTTTTACACCTGTGAAAGTAAAGTTTGCTGATGGTTTATAGTTTCCTTTTCTGCGATTGGTAATATGCTTTAAAGTAGCCAAAACAGTACACTAGATTATATATGAAGTCATTGCACATAGCAAAGATTTTGTTTGAAAAGTGTCTGAGCGTGTGAATTTGTACCACACCTCATCAAGGTGCATTTGTGGAGTTTAGAAAGGAAATCAGTCTGTTTCACAAAGAAACAAAAAGTGGAAAAGTACCTCTATCTCCTGGGGGAAAACAGAGGTGAAGGCTCTTATCACGTCTGGTGAAAAATGCTCACAGTGACTTCTCTTCATCTTTGTTCTGGTGTCAAAAAGATTCTCAGCTGTCTCAGAGGATTTGAAATTGATGAGGGATTATTTAAGAAACAGATTTGCAAAATGATTAGGTACAGCAGTGAAGTTTATTAACAGCCAAGATGTAAGGGCTAAAACGTATATTCTCCCAAGTTTTTGATCAGCCCTGTGGAGGTTGGGACCAGTAAGTTATTACTCACAGTAGTAGCAGTTGCTTATAGTTTTTGAGATCTTACTCTGTGGTAGGCCTTGTTCTAAGCACATTGTATGTATTATCTCTATTGTCTGTGTAAAATCTTGCGATCTTACATCTAAAATGAAGAAAAATATGGTGTGTTAATTATCTTTCTGTTACTTTAATAAATACTTAAGAGGAAAGGAACTATGTATGACAATCCACATCTGTTTTCCTGATTTTCTCGAAGCTTGATGGAGAAGGATTGCAAGTTTAAGCCCAACCTGGGCAACACAGTGACTCAGTAGGCCTCTGTCTCAAAAACAAGAAAAAGGTTGGAGACTTAACTCAGTGCGAGGCTCTGGATTCAAGCCCCCCATAATCACACCATACACACACAGAGGCAGAGAAAGAGAGAGAGAGAGAGAGAGAGAGAGAGAGAGAGAGAGAGAGAGAATTTAGTTTGGCCTATAGTTTCAGGAATTTCAGTCCGTGGGTTGGCCCTTTTGCTCTGGACTTTGGGCAGCACAGGATGCTCTAGTGGAGTGAGGCCTGTTTACCTTATGGAGACCAGGAAGCAAAGGGAGTAAAAGGAGCTGGAGCGCCAACATCCTCCTCCACAGCCCAGTCCCAGGGACTGAGCTTCCTTCTACCAGGCCACACTTCCCAGTAGCAGGGGCCAAATCTTCAACACATGGGCCTGTGGGGAATATTTAAGATCCAAACTTAGCAGTTTGAGATGGAAAAGTGATAATGGAAAAAATATGGTATATGACCATGATGTCTATTTAAAATATAAGTTAGACTAAGGTATGACTAGCAGAAGTAAAAACATTATTAATTATCCTGCTTGTGCTTTAGATGTTTTGGTTAATTTCTCAAAGCATTATCTATTCTTTTCATTGTATCAGTAAATTAAAAAAAAACTCCACTCTATATCTATACTATTTTAATAATTTATTTATTTATTTTGGTTTTCTGTGACAGGGTCTTGCTGTATAGTTAGTTCAGAGTGGCCTAGAACTCACTGTGTAGCCCAGTCTAACCTCAAACTCCTCCTGCCTCAGCCTTCTGAGTGCTGGGATTTTAGGTGTGAGCCATCATTGCAATTCACACTTAGTTTTCTAAACCCTGGGCCATGACACACTGCTGCATAGGGGACAGTGAACCCAGTTTGTACTCTCAGCTCAAGTTTGAAGCTGTTCCAGCAGTCATAGGCAACTCTCAGTAGGGAACTGACCACTTATCTTGAATTTCTCTTGGAGGAGCATTTTGTTTGGCAAACAAAGCATTTTAAAAATTGAACTTGGAATACCCACTCTTAAATGATAGAGATTTTTATATAAAAGCCAGGACCGCTAGAAGTTGTTTAGAAAAAAATTGGAAAATCTAGCTATTCTGTATGACTTCTGCCTCCTGGTATTGACAGCAAGTATGCACTTCACCTATGACACGTGCTTTCTCTGCAGTTTGCCACTGTGTACTCTGGGCCAGTTCACCTGCCACCTCCTCGGTGCCTTAGCTAACATCCCTGCTCTTGGTTGCTATTGATAATGAAATGACTGGTTTGGCAACAGCATCAACCAGTTAAAACAGATGTCATTCAAAAACCAAAAACACAGACAAAAATACCCAGCCTACCTGTACTTGTGTTTAACCACTGAGTGTTGTCTCTATTCCTATTTCATTTTACAACGAAGCAGAGTCTCTTTTGTCACAAGATTAGTAGAAAATAATGGGCAGGAGAATTGCTGTTTAATGTTCATGTTTTTTCTTTGTGATGTCTGTTAGAGCTTTTATTGATAGAACTCTTCATTTTCAGGTTGTAGAGTGAGTATCTCTGTGAGTTTCAGAATTTGAACAGGCCTTTTAGGATAAGAATTTTATACTTAAAATGAACAGGGAATACAACTTATTCTGTCACTACATACAAGAATTGATGTGTATTAGATTTAGCTGTTTTGGGAACATCTTCATAGAATTTAAAGAAGCATCTGATTCAGTAAACAAGGCTTTGAAATTCAGCTTGATATTGAGTTTTTGACTATCAACTTGTAGAGAGAGCACTCAGTGGTTCATATCCACCACCAGCAATAGCATAACTACCTGAACTATTTTGATTGAATGGATGATAATAATCATTTGCATGCCTATTTCCCATACTGTCCAATAGCAAGGATTTATTGATAACATGAATGAATTTGTTCCTACGGTGATGGTTTGTCAGACTGAATTCATATTTGAAAATTGAAGGTCAGAACTAAACATGTTTTCCTGTAAGAAATAATGGAAAACCAAATAGTTGGTTGTGGGGCCCCAAAACTATACTTATAAATTCTTTCTTCTAGGACTTGAACAAATTTTGCAACGATTTTTTTCTTTAACTTGGCTCTCACAGTTTTCCTTTTAGCTGTACTGCTGGCATCTTTCTTTGGAGCCCTGGGTCTGCTATTTTACACAAATAAAATACAAAAAAGCCCCACAATGATGCGTGCTTTGGCACATGAACATAAGCACTGTTTAGATGTCAGTGTTGCTGCTTGGTGCCTGAGACTCATCACTGGCCCATACATGTTTTTCAGTTTGGAGTTTCAGTTTGACTATTGACTAAAGCTATAAATACCAAACAGATTTGTTTTTCAAACTTTGCTGTCCACAGAGTGGAAGTTTGAGGTTACAACCATTTGACAGCTAAGATGTCACTGTATATTTGGCCAACTCCATAGCTCCAATGAAGCAGTGTTGGTAATTCAAGAATTTTGCATGATGACAGTGTTTGATGTCATTATAATGTAACCACAATGATGCCCCACAAATATGCCTTTCATTTAGTAAACTCTGTTCTGAAAGTCCAAGATCACTTCATGATGTTCAGCACCATTGGATTTATTTTCAACTTTGGATAATCCTGTTTCTGACACGATTTTTTGTAAACCTTGTTTTTAACAATTTTTATAGTTTCTTATTTGAGAAATTGTGGCATAGAATAGCAAGATCATTATTACTGGATAGAAACATAGTTTAGGTCTGCCTTATTAAGTTATATGATAACACATTTTCCCACAGTAAGTTATTTGAGACTGTTTAGTAGCAAGAATTTGAAAATTACTGTCACAGTTCTTTAATAGCTGTTCTACTCCCATATTGTAATTTGTGGGTTGGGTGAGTTACCATTTTATACTTGATGAAAATATACTTGCACTGTGATCCTAGGAACTTAATCAGCTTTTCTGGGACATGGCCTTAGCAGCTATATAATAACCCTGCTACTGGGTCAAATGGGATGTCTGACTTCCTGAGGCATCTCCACACTGATTTCCGCTGTGGCTGCCCCAGTCGACACTCCCACCATCAGTGGAGAAGGGTCCTTTTTTTCCACGGCCCCTCCAGCATTTGTTACTGATTCATTTCTTGATCATAGTCATTTTTGATCAAGCATTGTTTTAATTTACATCTGTGTAATAACCAATGATGTAAAACATTTTTTTCATATATTTATTTGCCATTTGTATTTCACCTGAGAAGTATGTATTCACCGCCGATAGCCATTTTTGGAATATTACTCTATTCATGTAATTGTATCATCCCATGTATAATCCACATACCTTTTGGTACTTTCAGGGTCCTGTTATTACTGCTCAGTACAAGCACCTCGGAGGGAATGGCAAGTTTGTGCTTCTCTGGGTCCTTTATACAGTATAGCAAAGTTCTTGACCCATGCATGACAAGCAATACTTCAAAGATAACAATATACAATGTAACAAGCATTGTTAATTTCCTATCTTCTTGTTTTGAAATTAGGTATCATTTTTATTCTCTTTAAAATAAAACTTTTTATAATTTATTCTTGAAAAATGATAGTACTTAACTCTTATAAAATTCCTAGCCTATGCTCTACTTATGCTCCCGGTATTTGGCATTCATATCATAAACAAGGACTGTAGAATTATAGTGAAGTGATAGACTTGTCTCCATTTTTCAGATACAGAAATGTTGACTTATCAGAAATGCTATAGCGTTACATGGGAATGTAAATTTAATCTACATAGTGCTGTCAGATTTGCAGCCAGGACTCTTTCCAGTAAGCAACAAAACATTAGTAGAAAGAAAGTTAGATTTAGAATCAGAAGATCTGGATTCTGGTCTCATGTTTGGGGCTATGAACACAATGAACTTGAGGCAATACTTTGGGCTCAGCTTTACTGATTTATAAAATCAGGGATAGGGCCCTATAGTTTCTATAGCTTCTTTAGATTTTTATCACTGATCACTTTACATTTTAAAACAAACACACTTGATTTATCTACCACACTGTGCTTTTCATTTAGACTTTTCTAATCCAGAATTTTAAACTCCTGTGACTTATACTCTCCTTTTTTCTTCAAAAGATCTGTTAGTTTGTTCTATAGGTCAGCTCTACCTGCTTCTGTGCAAGAGTGCATTCCGTTTTTCAGCTGTATTGTACATGGAACATTCTAGCTTCTAGAGTCTTAGATACTCTCAATGAAGGAATGGAGAAATGTAGCTCTTAGAATAGTCAAGGAAGCTTTTAAAAGAGCCCCTCTGCTTCCTTATGTAAAGAAGTTCTGAGTGTCGGCTGAGGAGGACTTCTTTGGATCTCTATTTCCTCCGTTTTTAAAGGAGAAGAAAAAATACATGTTCTTTGTCTTCCATTTAAGGAGCTAGATAATTTTGAGAATGCTGGTTTTCGTCAGCACTTAAGCAATGGGGAAGTCAATGCTGTGTAAATGACAGATTGTTTTATCTGTTTTTAACTAATATTCTTTGGACTGAGGAACAGAAGAAAAAGAACCAGCCAACACCAACATTTCATTTATGGGAACCGTTTTCGTTTACTGCATTCATCACATGAGCAGCTCTTAGCTGAGGAGAAACGTCAGCAGGCAGTGGCCTCTGGCAGGCCCTTACTTGTTGTGTAATGTAGTTATGTTTATAGTAATCCCCACTGAGAAACCAGGACCAGTTGCCAAGCGGAAAATTTAGTTTTTACCCTGCCCACAAGAGAATCAAATGATGTGTGGGTGTCCATTAAGAGAAATTTGTAGATGTCCTTACACAGCACATTGGTCCCCTTCTAACAGCTTATACATTGGTGTTGAAGCAAACATGAATGTAGGCTCCATTTGAACTGATAAAGCAGAGTTTATAAAGACATAAACTTATTTTCTTTCATTTATTTTCATCATTCTCAACCTAACTTATTTAAATTTCTTAATTCCTGGCGACTGCTATGAGATAAGGAGAGCAATTTGTAGATTAGTAAACAAGACTTCTGTAAATATGAAATATATGACACTTTTCATAAAACTTTGTTGGTATCTCCCTAAGTGCTGATATCAGTATAAGTCATTTCTGAAATGCCAGAGTTCTTTTAAATGTTGAGAAATGTTTCCAGTTATTGTACTGTGGATCATGATGAAAGGTCATGAGTTAAATGCTGTGAGCCCCTGACTCACTGGCTTTCAGACCTCTCCCAGGCCATCTAGAAGCCTGCATGTCAACTTGGAGTTCAGTGCTGATGCACTGAATGGCCCATTCCTAGCTGACTGAGCAGCCGGAATACTTTGTCTCCATCCTGATGCCTCCATCTTGTACACAAAATCCAAAGAGGAGGCTGAGCTGTGCACCGCACCTGAGGGGACTGGAATTAGCCTGCAGCTTGTGTGCTTGTGACCTACTCCATCATGGACACTGATTGTGGCTTCTTTCTTTTCCCTCATGCACCACAGCTCCAGGCTTCCCTGAATGCCAGAACTATTTTTGCAATAAAGACAATGCTCCCAAAATATACTTCTGTGTACACTACTTCTTATAGTTCATTTTTTATATATTCAGCCAACACTAATCTTTTGCCTGTCAAAATATGAAATGTGTTAGGAATAAAATATTTAATAGTACTCACAATGATGATGATAGCAGCAGTGATGTTTGCTGCCTATCACTAAAGGCCAGACTCCACACTTGGTGTACATCGTGGACTGCGCTATTTAGTCTTTGCCTAGATTCTGTACTCAAAGGATTTACTGTTTAGGTGGAGAAACAGAATGTTTAGTTCTGTTTTTAGGCTAAAGACAAGAGAGTACTTGATCTAAGTGTCTAATATTATTCAGAGATGAGTTAGGTGAAAGCCTGCGTAGTGTTAGTTTTTCTGATTCCAGGTGTTAGATCTCTATTATGAGATTCTTGATTGCCATAAATGGGGGGTGGGGTGGGGGTGGGCAGACTTTCTTACATAGTTTGTGGGAGAGACTGTAGGAATCTGGGTAATACAGTTCTGTTTATTTTGTCTTAATATGAAATATATAATTACCTTTGTTCCATATATACATACTAAACAAAGTGTTGAGAACTGTCTGGTTGGGTCTGTGGTTCTGTCGAGTAGCTAATCTAGGAATTTTCCATTTAATACCCAGTCTTACCACTGGGGGTCAGCTTGAGCCTTTTCTTTTAGCAGCCAAGATTTCTTTTAATACTTAAAACAGCCTTCCAGTTTTGCACTGAGTTTTGCCTTAAATATATAAGGAAAAAAGAAGCTCCTTCATCATAGTTTATTTCACAGAAAAAATGTACACGGAAAAATAGAGACATGCTGGTGGTAAAAGTACAAGTTGATGTACTATTTGCTGTTCCACTGATTGTGTCCTATAGTTTGGAAAACACTGCAGTGGCAGCAGGCAAAAAGAAAATTAGCAGGTTTTCTTCAAGTTTCCCTTTCATCCTCAAGACAGTGAGAATCTACTGGTGAATTCTGACACAGGATTTGAACAGATCTGTATTTCCCAAAGTTCTTTCTGACTGCTGATATAGAAGATAGATGGCAGGGCGAGCAGGAACCAGAGGAGGACAGCTGGAAGTGTCTCAGTTACTCTCTACCCATGAGCACCTTTCGTGCCAACCTGGCACTGTCAGCACTGGCTCCCCTGCTTCTCTAACTGTTCACAGCCGAGTCTCCCTGTGGGGCCTATGACCTGCTGAGTGAGTGCACATGAAACGTTAAAAGGAAGGGAAACGGGCCTGATTATCATATGAGATGGTTTTTTCTAGATCGCTTCCTCTTATGTGGACCCTATGTCCCTATCCACTAAAAGTGAACATAATAAAGAGTTGAAAAAACATTAAAAAGGTGCTTTTTTCAAATTTGATAGACTTTATGAGTTGAACTATATGAAGCTACTGACATGTGACATGTTTTGACTTACTAAAATGCAGGACTTCTATATGGCTTGATCTAATATATTCCTGTCAAAAGGCAAGGAGGGGAACTTGTGTTGGAATGGCAGTCTCTCTGGGAGGCCATACTCAGAAATGCTCCCTGAATGCTGACGTGAGGGGCTGCGGCCCAACTGTCCTGAGACGCTGCCTCTAGAGGGTGAAGTGCATGTTCTGTGGAAACTGTTTTCAGACTAGAGCTGTTGAGGCATGTCACAGTTCTTCTGTATCCTGTGTCATGTAAAGACCAATCTTGGTGAGCATTTTCATAGCCTGCAGACAATTCCTGAAAACATTAGTGCAAATTGTTTATTCACATTAATGATCCCTGGCCTAGTCAATAGGCTGAATATATCATTAATCTTTCTAACTGCTCCCAAATTATCTTTTACTCCATTAAACCAATGAGTAGTCATTACCCACTATTGATTGGTTTGATCTTCATAGTACAGGGCTTTATAAAATTGTGCCCTTACTCCTTCGTGGATCTTTTATTATAAAGCTTTCATTTTTGGACATTTAGGAGTATGATAATGTGATACAGATACGCATGCTGGAAAATGACTTGGGAATTAGAAAAGGAAATGAATTAAATATCTAAGTTTATTTATTGTATCTTTTTCGTTAAATACATATCTTGTTAAGTATATTCTTTCTCCCATAGATACCAATTTTTTTTGTTTTTAAAGTTTAAAAACCAAGGTATGATTTACTGCTCATTTAGAAACAAACTGAAAGTCTTTATTTTCTAATTCAGTGAATCCTGCTGGAATTTGTGAACTCTGCTCACACTCTCCCTTTTTTTTAACTGTTTTGGGGCTCAGCTGCATTGTTCCCAATCATCTTCAGTGGCAAAAATCTGTGATTTTTGTGAAGCAGAAAGGATTTCTTCTTTTTTGATGTTTTACTTTTAGTGCATAAAGCAACACTAATTTTTATCTTGAATGAAATAGCGCATCATTATTCCTCTGGAAATTCTAGCATTGTGGAGGAGTGGCTCAAATATTAAAGCTTGGCTGCCAAAAGCTAATTGAAACTCTTTCCCTTTTTCCGTTTGCTATAAAACAATGGTGGATGGGCTAAAAAATCAAGGATGGGAGAAAACAAGATTGTATTACAAATCTGGCAACATCAGCCCCACTAGTAAAATCAAATACAATGTTGTTTTATGAGTCTGAATTTATGTCAGTGCCCAGGATCAAAGGGCTCGAATCCCACTGGACTACAAGGTCCATAGTTCATGGCAAAAACTCATCAAAAAGAACATTTTAGTCGTTTAAGCTTTTCATTTTAATCAACCACAGTAATAAAAGAGCCTTTAGGTGTCCAAAAACGTTTTGCAAGATCAAGAGGTTGTTCTGTTGCTCATAGAAGCAGCTTTCTTATTGGATCCATATAACGCCTGTGGCTTTAGAGTGTCAAAGGGCTACTGACTCCACATTGTTTGCCCTCGTTGGATGATTTCTTTTGGTTCTTCTAACTGTGCATTATGTGATAATAAATTATGGTGTCTGACGGAAGAACCATAAAATTTTCACACTGTTTATCAAACTATTGCAGCCATTTAAAGTTAAATCTCTGACAGCAAGCCAGCTACTTTGCAATGTTTAGCCTGAAGTAAGAGTCTCCCGCCTGCATCTTGGTCAGTATGAGACAGATCTGCACAGGAGAAAGAGCATGAGAGTTCCGTCAGACTTCCCAGCCTCTAGTCAGAGCCCTGACGTTTCCTGGGATCATGGCTTTGCACCATCTGTGGCACTGTTCAGAATACGTAGGATAATATTTGTGGAGTTTCTAGCCAGCAATAAAAATGGAAATGTATCAGCTGCAGAGTATGCGTGAAACCAGCCCAAGCAGAATAAAGGAGGATTTTCAAGGTGATCTTAGAAGCTGAAGTGCAAAGCTAGCTAGAAAGGAGTAAATTGATGAGAAAATGTTCCCAGAATGTGGAGCAGAGTGAAATGAAGGACTCAAGAGACAGAGTTAGATATGGGAAGAAAGAGGAAACATTTCTTTTGAGACTGGAAGAATGAAAGCCTATTCATACCTTTATTCATTCTTCACTTGGTTTTTAGCTTTGCCCTCTCCTCATGTGGCCTTAGAGTGTTGAAGGACCACTGACTCCACATTGTTTGCCTTCCTGGGATGATTTCTTTCGGTTCTTCTAACTATGCATTATGTGTTCTTAGGAAAAGAAACTAAGATGCCTGATATTTTTCCACCTGATAAAATGCAACCATTCGTTATGTTAAAAGTTCTTCCCTCAATCATGCTGCTTCCTTGAGCTTCTATCTATTCTCTTTTTGGAAAAATTCTTGAAACATTAATTACATGTAGCCAATTTTTCTAACATTATCTTTCCTCTAAAACAGCTTCCAGAACCACAGGTGAGGCACCTCAAATGTTACTGGCCATCCTTTCTTAGTCTTTGTCAGGCTTAGTTTTGGAATCTGTCTCCTCCATTGTCACCCGAGAGAGTAACTTCTATTTCTTTTCTTCCTTCTAAGTGTCATTTTTTGGATCATATTTCCTTCCCTCTCAGTTCTGCCTTTACAGTATTGTACACTTAGCCCTCAACAAGTGACCTTTAGTCACTTGACTATTCTTTATCACTTAGAGATTTCATTTATTGCTGCAAGTTTATTTAAAGTGTTCATAGATCTATTTGTTTAGATACAAAATTCCACATTTGCATCTTTTTGTGGAAAACTATGATATAAGATGCTTTCAGTGTTTCAATCTTAAAATTTCCAAAGCCAGGACACTAGAAAAATCGTATGATGCCAAGAATAAAAAGGATCATCTTTACCTCTATTTACTTGTCTGCTAACTCTCCCACTCTCAAGATAATACAGTGTATATTAGTGTCTATTCTTAACTGTCCCATATAGGCCAATTTCCAATGTTCTTCTGAGGTTTAAGCCAAAAATCTAAAAGTGCATTACTGACAACTCTTGTACCCTCAGTTTCTGTATCTATTTGATTGTCACATTGTGTTAAGTTTGGCTCTACAGTAGACCCACTCTTGACTCCCTGGTGTCATCATCATCCTTCTTTAAGACCTCAGCATAGCTACGTTCAGACCATCATATGTTCTTTAGATGGTTATTCTCTTTTAAACATCTCTAGTGACTTTCAGTCACTTTGAAGTTAAGTTTAGATCTTTATGATGTTACTGAAGACCTTTTAAAATCAACCTGTGATGGATTCGTCTTTCCTCCTTCTGTTTCTCTGTGCTATCCCCTTAACCACTGTTTCTATATACTCTTTCTGTTATCACACCTTTTTCTTTCACTTAGATTGTGCTCAATCTGATATTCTATGTTTGTCAATCCTTAGAGCCAAGTAAGGGTTTCTTATTATATGTAAAATCATTTCTTATTTGCTATATCTCTCTCCTCTCAAATCTTGGACTTGTCATACTGAGATTGGACACATCACAGCATCTTTGTTATATTATAGTCATGAAATCAGAGATCCTTCCATGACCTTCCACACCCAAGGCTGTGCTCAGGAGGGACATAAGCCTTCAGCTAATAGAAAATTATTGAATTTGCCATAACAGTAACTCAAGCCCTTGTGCATAAATTAACAACAGTTTTCTTTTTCTTTCTTTCCCTCCCAGTAGTGGAAACTAGATTTAAGCCAAAATGATTTTATAGCTAGTAATTTTCAAATTCAGAGTCAAAGGAATACTATAACAGAAAAAAGTATATTTCCAGATAGCTTTATAAAGACTTTTTTTTGTCATTTTATGATTTTCTACTGGGAGAATGGCATTTAAGGTTTTGGTCATCTTAGATGTAGTTTATCAAATATTCCATGAGTGACCATTTGTATTACTTCAGGTAAGTATAACGTGAACTTAGCTGAACTTGTGATCCTTTGCACTTGATCTTAACCAAAGGTCCAGAGGTGATGAACTTGTGAACTTCTGCTCCTGTGTAAGTGCTTTAGATGAGGATCTGAAAGCTGAAAGAACTAATGGAATCTAGCTTAATGGTTTTCAACCTTTTGTTTTCTTTTCTTTTCATCTAAAGAAGGTGACATGTTCCCAGTAGGGACAGGGTTTGTTCCAGCCTGAAAATCAACCTCTCCTTGAGATTTATGAGAGCCCAAGACCATGTGGACAGCTGATGTAAGCATCCCAAATAAAAGCAAGCTCTTTTCCCAATCCATGCTCCATAATTCTGCTATATGAAAATTATTCTACCAAAGATAGAGAGAAAGTTAACTATAATATCATTGATGCACAGATCCCCACCATGTTGCCTATAATGGAGAGTGGTGCTGAGAACTTGCTGATCGAGTTTTAAAGAACTGTATTTAAAACCAAAGTCCTCAGGTACATAAGCAAAATTGAATATTTTTCTATTATGAATGTACATGTCAGTTGAAAGGTAATAAGGCCATGCCTTTCAAATAACTCAGTTGCAAATTATTGCTCTTTAAAGTCAAAAGGTTGTCTAATACTTTCCTTCTTTCTCTTTCTACTCTTTCTCTGTGAGGTTAAAAATTGCATCCTTCTAAATAACTGATAGATTATTTCATAATTCTCAGATGGAAATTCTCTAGATCTGTGATATACAAATAAGGATCCAGGTTGACTGTGTTCCACTGTGAATGAGAATCAGTCCTTGGACTGCAGCAGCATCACTCACCCCTTGCTCATCAGCAACACCATTGCCTATGAGCATGGAGTATAGAGGGTGCTAACCTTCTGGAGCACCTCTTAAAGCACTTTTACATATTTTCCCCCAAACCTGGAATCAAGTACTACCTACAGGAAAGTATTTCTATAAACATTGTTTCTGAGAATGTAGAGAATTTTGCTGCCTATTGCTGGTGAATTTGCCTTGAAAACTCTCTAACCTTTAAAACCAATCATAGTCAGAGACAGATGCTTTCTCCTTTATGTTCTCTACATTACAATATTAAACTACTAAGTACTTTTCACAAAGACAGATCAGATTTGAATTTAATTCTATGCTTTTATTCTTACTAGTGCTATATTGATTTGAAAATCTGAAGAATATACAAAAGACTAAGATAAGGAAGGAATTTCAAAGAAAAAAGGGATTTAATTTTTGTTTCCTGGCCTGTGTGTGTGTGTGTGTGTGTGTGTGTGTGTGTGTGTGTGTGTGTGCTGTGTGTTGTGTGCATGTCCCTCAGTGTGGTGTGGCAACTAGAATTTAGATGGGGTATATTTCAGGAAAGCAAATTTGGACAAAGAAAAATCTTCATGCCAACCTTTATAAAAATCAAAATTCCTTTCTTTCAAACACCTCAACTATCCTAATGAGTTGCATATGTTGCATTAATGTTGCATTCAAGGGCATGGTAATCAGAAAGTCTTCTGCAGCTCTGATGTGCAGTGGCAGAGAGGTGATGGTCCAATGTTGAAATTCCTAGAAATCTAAATATTTAGAGTATAAGTAGTTTGTAATTATTTAGAGTAGACAACTGACATGGATAGTTGAGCCAGTTCATTTTTTCATTAAGAGTGCATGGCACAAAACTGGCAAACATTATCTCTTATAGCTGACAAATATATTCCTTGAAGCAGCAGGATGTCAATGGTATGAAACCCCAAAGCAGTCATATGGTTTGACAAAACATTACACAGATGACACACTATCATCATTAATCTATACAGTTATTAACCTTTTAACTCATGAAGGAATTATGTATGAGTTTTCAGATAATACTGCCCCTGTCTTTTCATATTATTAATATGTGCAGCTATCACATTTAAAATAGGTTGCCAAGGAGAAAAATTATAGCTCTTCATAACCTTCTGTCAAAGTAAATTTGAAGTGACTCTTAAACTTTGTATAGCATGGTTAAAGATTTATTTTGAAAATATTTTTTTAAATTTCATGTTTGATCAGTTAGGAAATAAGACTGATTTAAATTCGTATCTTCCACTAACTGGGAAAAAACTGGTCTTGTAACAATTATCTTTTCAAAAAAGCATAAATTATGGACAACGAGTATCAATCAAAAGTAATACAGCTTAATGGAAGGGGGAGGAGGTCAAGAAGAATGTGGTTTGTCTATATTCCAGAAGGAAAGAGTCAAGTCAAAATGAGATCTGATCCTTTCCAAGTTGTTTTGTCTGCATCCTACTAGGGTGTAATTTCTTAAACATTTTGATGTTCCAAGTATCATTAAACATCTAGTAATCAGAACAAATGTTCTGCCAAGTCCCACTTATTGTTTTAAGTATTTAAAGCATTGAACACCCTAGATTTATAAATATATAATTAAAATCCCTATTTAAAAAATAAACCCAGATAGGGGATTTACATTTGTCCCAATCCATGTTTACACTAAGAAAAATCTGTTTTTAAATGTTATGTTAGATCTTTGAGAGTTCAAGTAAATTCATGTGACACATTGCCAAAGCTGTTTCTAAAAATGATTGGTATTGATGCTCTGTGGTCAGAGAACCTTCTCTGTGGAATTTTAGAATTTTTCTTGTTAGTCAAAAATGTCACTATTTTGGGCCTCCTTGTTGTTCCAAGCACATGAGTTTAAGTGCTATGGATACACTTTATAAATTGTATGTCGTTGCTCCAAATACATCCTCAGCTCCAAGAACTGTATGTGCAGAAAACATAGCTCTGGAAGTATTTCTGCCTCTTCCTAGAGCAGTGATGGCAAATCTTATAGAGATTAATCTCCAAACGGCAATCCAAAACCCTCCTATTTATCACAGAGTGCTACCACTGCAATGAAATATGAATACCAAGGTTTAGTTTTACAAGAACTTAACCCATACACTTAGTTCCTGTGCAGACAGAGAAAGCTCTGTCTGCCTACTGTGGTTGGACCATCAGTTTGCCATCCCTGCTGTTCTAGATGAATCCAAACTGCAGACCTTTGGTGAACTCAGTCACTTTTCTAAAAACTCAAGTAGCCTGGCCACCACGCAGAATAAACCTGTCACCCACATCATCCTGGGTGCTCTTTCAAGGCACTTGCATGACTTCCCATCATTTGGAGTCTATCTTAGCGAAGGAGTACTGGTACAACTCCTCACACTTGAACACATTTACAATGAAGCATCTTTGGCTCCTTGATGATATCGGAATGGAAATATAGTTAGAACTATACAAATTCTTACCAAATAAAAAGTCCTATGTTGTCACAATGGTGGAAGTACTGATGATGCCTTTGGTGTGGAATGTTTATTTTGACTCATTTCGAGTCAGTTCAATTGTGGATACTAAGCTGTGCCTTGTGCATATTATAAAATGATTAATTTGGGAGAGTCATTGCGCAAAACAGCTTGCCACGTCTGTGCAGTATGGCGCTATCACTTTGGACTCAGAATTGTTAAATTTTCCTAAGATCCACTGGAATGAACTTGTCACAGTCAGCTTACTTGCTGGCCATGGTTTCAGTGAGGAACAATAGCAATAATCATAAGTATCAGAATACCTGTATAGCTAACAGATGCTGTGTTGGAATCCTTCTTTTCTTTTTGCTGGATACACTCAGTAGTTATAGACACAATAAATTTAGGAATTTTTGTAGGTACGTTGGAAAACTCGATTTAACAGTTCCTACTAAAATAATAAATAATGAACAAAAGAACATAAGTGAAAGTTCTTGTGGAGTTGACACACTTGCAAAATGGAAGGCAGGATAGGATGACAGGATAATATTAATAATATTAATATTAACAATATTAATATTAAAGGTAAGAAGAAGACAAAGGTTTTTCATGATCCAAGAAGTATAGAGGATATTTTCAGGTTGAGCTGTGCAGAGTTCCAAAGGAAAACAAGGAATTATCCACCAAAATAGGCAATTTAAAAAAGCCATTAGCTGTTTGTGTGAACATTGTCAGCATAAGAGTGGCAACCTAAATTGTATGTTTTAACACTGCAGACAGCATGTGGTAAAGATGCAAAAGACAATAGTTACGTCACATCCTTTGGAACATCATCTGTCAGAGGCACGGTGGAGGATTTTATTTTGAGGAGATGGCAGAGTTAAGGCAAATGTAAGTGCTTTTCTGTGTAAACTTAAAAAAAAATCAAAACCAAGACAAGAAACCCCAACCAATCAAATAAAAATTGATTTAAAATGTCACAGCACAAACATCACTATGTCTGATATGCAAATGTTATCCTGGCAAACGTTATCCTGGCTTTTTACTAGGATACATTGTTAGTTTAATATGCACTGTAATGTACATGTTTCCTACTTAATGAAATTTATGTAGAAGAAAGATTAAATTTTACTTACCACAGAATGTTTACTCTCTAAGGCCATGTTAGCATACCTATAAGCCTATAATTCGGCACCTATGTGTCATGGTCACAGTTTCCCATTGACAAAAAAATCATAACCCTGTGTAGTTTTTAACTGTATCCAATATTCTGTAAACCTGCAGGGTATTTTTAAATTTGTTCTGAAATTTCTCCTGAATTTATTTCACTTCTCATGAAAAACATCTATGAAGAAGCATGCTTATAAATAATTGACATCATCTTCATTTGCATAGCAGACACCTGGGAAGAACTTACCGCTTTTAACACAGATGGAATAATAGCCCTGCCTATGTTGGAGACCCTATACTTGTAGGAGAAAACTATTCTGTTTGGATTGTGGAATGGACTGTTTGGATAGGTAATAGTCTCTGTTACTAAGAAAAAAAAGAAAAAAGATACTGCTTAAAAAAAAGTTAAAAACAAAAATTCTGAGGTAATCTCTTAGATAAGACTCTATTGATCTTTATGCCAAAGGCCGGCTTAAGAAAAACACTGATAAAGGAAACTCCTCACACTGTGCTGGAAATATACGCTAGATCTTTTTTTCTTAAGAGAACAGAATACAACTCTTGCGCTTGGATGCATTGATTGTTCAACTTCTGTAAGCATATCTGACCTATCAGAAGTAATATGACGCAGACTGTGAGAAAGTGGAAGAGATAAGACACCACAGTATTAAAGGCAGCTCAGCAGATTGTGGCCTTCAGTCATCATTCACTGCCTCCTTGGCCATGGCACCATGTGAGAAGGAGGCTGAGGGCAGCAGCACTGTCTGGAGGACCTCCTCTCATCCCATGTAGTCCTGACCTAATGAGAGAAAGCTCCAGAAAGTGGGCTGTGGGAGTGGACTAGCTGCAGGATGGATGGAAAAGATGGAAAAGTATGCCATGAAGAAGTGGGGGATTAAGGAAGGCATAGCTGCTTCTTTAGGTATTTTGGAAACTTATTCTGCTCTACTGTCTGGTATGTTTTTTAAACAGGAAGGTTTTGCTTCAAAGATGATTTTGCTTAGAAGCACAACCGATAATGCAATTTATTTTACATTTTAAATTTCTAGAAATTCACATATTAAATTTGTTATACTGTGAGTCCTGAAGTTACTTTTTTATTGAGATATACCTTTATATACAGTAGAAGTTGCTATTTATAGTAAGCTGCTGTGAGTTTTAACACTTGAATGCATACCTCACTCAAGACACAATGTCTTCATCACCGCAAAGATGAGGTACATTACTTGTACCATGTAATGTTACCCTTCTCCAGACCTTAGGCTGCTGGTAATCACTGTTGTGTTTTCTGATCCTGCATTTCTGATTTTAACCAAAATGTAATACAAACTTGAGTCCATCTCCTTTCACATGGTAAAATGCATCTGAGAATCATTTTTCCTGTGTTAACCGTGTTTTCCATGTAACAGCCAATTTACTAGTATTGAGTAGAGTTTTATTTTGTACATGTACCACAGTTTATTCTTTTGCGAGTAAAACAAAGTTTGGCTGACTTCCAATTTTGGACAATGAATTAATCATTCATTTTCAGAGAAAATTAATTAATAGGATTGTGTGTTTGTATGGATGTGAATATATAAGCGCACAAATACTTGAAACGTACATAAGGTGATCTATTAGGAAAAACTGGCTCACACGTTATGGAGGAAGGTAACTTCTGAGGTCTTCAGAGTGGATCGGCAAGCTGGAGACACAACAGAGCCAACGTTTTTAATTGTAGTCTGAAGCCAAAGGGTGAGGATCAGGAGGTTGATGGGATATTTCTGGTGTAGTCTAGTAGTTCAGAAGACTTGATACTTCTGTTTGAATCTGAAGGCAGGCAAAAAGCTGTGTCTCAACATAAAGGCTATCAGCCAGAGCAATTTTTGCTTATTAGTGGGAAGATGAGTTTTTTCTCTCCATGCTGGCCTTCAACTAATGGCCCATGGTGTGCTCTCGTTAGGTAGAGCAATCTGCTTCATCCACTCTAATCCAAAATACCCTCACGGTCACATTCAAATTATCATTTCACCAAATATCTGGATACCCAGTGCCTGACCAAGAGCACATATAACATTAGCCATCATTTATTAGCTTCACTAATAAAGGTCCTAATAGCTTTGTTCTGAGGACGTTCTCTCAGTGCAGACACGACAGAATCAGCAGGATGAGCAGCAATTGCCCAGAAGGCTGCAGCTCTGTAGCCCTTCCCACGGCTGCTCTGCCCCTGAACACTTACCACAAGCAGCATTTGAGGAAATGCCCAGGAGCAGGCTCCAGGCCATGTGGAAAATGGGTACTGGTACTTGTGCCATTTTCCAGTCTTATCAGCAGTCTGAGAGTCCCAGCTGCTCCAGATCCTCACCAGTGCTTTGGATTGTCAGGCTGTAGTGTCTCTCTCTTTCCTTTCTCACCCCCTCCTTTTTATTAGGTGTAGAATGGTTCTCAGTGTAGTTTTAATTTGCATTGTCCTAGAAATTAATGGTAGTGATCATCATTATTTATTTACTATCTGTCTTCAGTGAATTATCTCTTTGTATTATCCATTTCAGAAAGATTTGTTTTCTTATTTTTGTTTAAATAGAGCTCTTTTTATGCTCTGGATATAAGTCCTTTGTCAGATGTGTGTTTTCCACTATTTACTTTTACTCTGAGGCTTATCTTTT
>PVKN010012157.1:0-21004 GCA_004027915.1 Capromys pilorides
CATTTAAGTTCATATTCTTGTTTTCTTAATCCCCTAACTCAAGTATTATTTCTCTCATAAAACTTTCCCTGATACTTTCTGCTTAGAGGGACTATTGTTAATGAACTCTGAAAGTATGCATTGTCCATGCATTGTTACTGGATATTTAATTATATATCACCTTGAAATATTTAGGTTTTTTTTTGTCCTGTTATTATTACTGAATTTCTTGTATGACTGCATCTGTTTCCTGAAACCTGAGATCTAGTGTAAAGCCCAGATTACATATGCCATCTAGTGCTGCTGAATGTATGCCATGGCCCAGACAAGTAAGGAATAGAGGCAGAGTTTTGTCTGTAAAGAATGAAAACATGTTCAAGACACAGTTGCCTTTGTAAGAGTTATGACTCAAGGATGTGTTTTTGAAAGGTCTTTGTTAGTTATCATTGAGAAGAGAGATGCTGTCACAGATACATCATCCTTTTTTAACCTTGATAAGTGAAATGGAGGGAAATAAGTTGTAGCCTCATCATGCGGGTCTAGAAATACTCAGTCTGTCTCATATTGGGAGGGTGACTCATGCTTGTGTCCTTTGTGAGTTTAAGGAAAATGTACTCTATAGACAGGCATAAGTTGTTTTCTTTTTTCCTGTGATGGTTGTTACTATTGTTCTTGGGGTAACTAAAAATATCAATACATTTGCATTCACAGGAAATATGGCTTCTTGGAGCCACTAGAGTGGGCTAGTCAACATCCACCTACCTTGGTCCAAGGTCTGAAGAACATGCTGGGCTTTGGGTCCCATAGTTGTCTTTGCATCGGTGTGGTATGAGTGTAATCTTGATGATGCATTCCTCAGAGTAGCCCCCCCCCTAGACTCCAACCAACACCAGCAGGAACAACCTGACTGGTCATTTACAAAGTCAGAATCATCTACTTTCCATTTGATTGAATAAAAATATATTGAACACCTGCTGTGTGCTAGTTACTAAAGAAAGAGGGCTGATTTGGGCTTTAGTGAAAAGGTACACTGGAAAATATTAGTAAAGTCACATTGGTTAGAGTTGAGTTAAGGACCAACATGTCAGAGTGTTACATTAAATTTCTATTTATTTTCTTTTTGAAATTTTATGTATGTATGTATGTATGTATTTATTTTTGTGGAACCAGGGATCAAACTCAGTACCTTGCACTTGCCAGGCAGGTACTTGTGCCCCTGTGCTATCTCCCCAGCCCCAATTTCTGTTTATTTTTTTGAGTATCATTTCTTGAATTTTTACTGTGCATCAGATTCTATGCCAAATTTTTACATGTGTTGTCTTAATCTGCAAAATAATCCTATTTGCTACATTCTTTCATTCAGTCAATCTGTGCACACTTACAGTGTACTTGGCAATGTTCCAGGCTTAGTGAGCACAATAATGTGTACAAGGAATGTAACTCTATCTCAGATAGCTTTAAAGTCTGGTGGTTGAGATAGATAATAGGTGAAATTAAAAGTAAGAGGGTGCCCTTGTAGTTCTAGTGGAAAGAGTAGGGAGCAGAGCTTAGGGAGGCAAAATCATGAAGGGCTGTGAGCCATTGCAAGGAATCTGGCACTTATGATGAGTAGGATAGACAGCAGTCAGAGGTCGGAGCAGAAGGAAGACGTGCCTTCATTCACTTGGCAAATGACTTAAGGCATACTGCGTAGAGACAGAACATGATTGAAATGATTTGCTTGGAGCTTGGACAAAAATCCCTTTTGTGGACATGGTAAGAAAAAGGCTGGCTAGGTTCAGAGTGTATCTTAGAGGTAGTGCTAACAGAATTTCCTGGCTAACCAAATATAAGGTACAAGAAAAAAAGTAATAGTAAATAATCAGTTAAAAGAATAGGGATGTCAGTTAATGAAATTTGGAAGATGATGGGAGGAGCAAGATGTTTAAGGGAAAAAGTTAGGTGTTTAAATGCGAGTGAGAAATTCAAGTACAGATGTGGAGCAGGGAGCTGTACAAATATGGAGCTCAAGGAAGACATCTTTGTTAGAGAAATAAATTTTTCATTAGCATATAGATGGTATTATGGTTTGTGTCTAGTGTTACCACCACCCCAAGCCTCACGGAGTCATGAGGCAGCTTCTAGAGTTTATGATTAATTCACAGTCCAATGCTGGGATTATGGATGTGAGTGCTATACCTGCACTGGGGAAGATAACCTGAATACCACACAAGGGAGGGAGAGAGGATTATTAGTTGCCATGCTGCTCCCTTTGTTCTTTGCTGTTTTCTGCCACGATGAATGGCTTCCTTCTGCCATAGGCCACTCTGCCTTGGAGCCAACTGAGTATGGCCTGAAAGCTTCACAAACTATGAGCCAAAATTCTGTCTTTCCTTAATTTTGAGTGTTGGGCATTTTGTCCAATGAAATGAGAGAAAACTAACTGAGACAGATGGCATTTAATGTCATGTTCCTGTATAGTATAACCAGAAGATATAAGGAACTGAGATTTAGGGCAGTTAGACAGCTTTTCCAAGATTATATATTGTGTCGGTTCTTGAGCAGAAACTCAAATTCTTGTCTTTTCTGACCACCAAGCTGTGGTCTCCATCAGCACCATATGAGCCTTTCTCTTTTGATGGTATGAATAATTTCTCTAGGTTTCTTTCTCTGTAGAAAAGAGAATTTATGAGAAAAGGGGATGAACCACTGGAATCTGGAGGCATGAAAAAATGGAAAGCCAAAGAATATTTTCTATTTTTTGGCTGGAGTGCATTGGCAACAGAGTGAGTCATTTTTGAAAGTGCTTATAATTGAGTTCATCTTGACTCTTCATCTCTCCCTGTATCTTTCTGCTTGTCATTAAATAGTGTTGTTTACTATAGTTACCTGCCTTGGCCAATGAGATGCTAGCAGCCATTCTAGGATGCTGATCCAAGCATGGACTGGAGATGATTTGTTTCACTGATCCCTCTGTAGATCAGTTTACCCCAGTGTGACCATTGAAATGTAGGCAGCTGTGATCAGTAGTCCAGCCAATGAATCAGCCAACTCACAGATCAGTGAGAATAGGCTATTATCTTAGCCACTGAGCATTAGGGTGATTTGTTATACAGCATATTTTTGGCAATAACTGACTGAAACTGAACCTTACAGAGCACTCTCATGGATGTTATATAATGTGAGCTTCACGGCAACTTTGGGAAGTAGAGATTATTTCCTTTGTAGCCTCTGAGTAGAAGTCTGTGGATTTGCTCTAAGCTGTGTGTGACAGAGCAAGTGAAGAAGAGAGGAAAAATGCATGCATGCAAAGCTCAGTTTCTGATGAAGTCTCCAGTCTCTTCTAATTAACAGCTGGAAGTGAGATACTTCAAAGTCCAGTTATTTTCACAGAACCTTGAATGCAGCAGTTTCCTTATCAATCTAGAGTTTCTGTGTGTATAACTGATACTTGATAAATTCTATTTGTTCTTCACAAATACAAATACATCACTCCTCCTTACTAGATGATACAAATCCTGTTTTCTCTAAACAGTTTACGTGAATGTGTTCAATATAATGGCAGCATTTTGATGACATCTCTGCTCTACCTTCAAGACAGAACCTGCTCTATCCTTGAAACTCTGTTTCTCAACTTTGCATAGCATAGCTGTTGCTTAAGGATTCTATGAAGTCCAAATGTATCTTCCTGAAACAGTCCTCCAGTGGAACACACTGCATCGCATGAAGCATGTGTGAAATACATGGTGATTTGTCCACTTCATGATCCACTGTCTCAAAATTAAAGCACGGTTTAAGTTTCCTAACATAGAAAATTTGTGTTTCTTAGGGATGCCTTTATTTTACTTTGTGAGTATAGGATGCTCCATATTTAAATATGATCTACTCAGGGCTTTGGAGAGATGGGAAGTAGTTCTTCTGACAAAAAACCTCTGTGTTTTTAGTAGACAGTAAGGATTGCAGGAGTCTGCAGCTGAGGCAGATAATGCTGGTGGAGGGCAGCTTCTCTGTGCCTAGACCATAAAGCAGCCTAATCCTCAGGTTTCCAACCTCACCTCCCACTGTTCTGCAAGGCAGGACATTTTTTTTTTTTTCAGAATCGGAGACTAAACTCAGGCCTTTGTGCTTGCCAGGCAAGCGCTTATTCTACTAAGCTATCTCTCCAGCCCCAGGACATCTTTCACTTTCTCTCCCTTCTTCTGCACCTCTCAGGTGCTTTCCTACCACCGAACTTTGTTCATGCAATTCTCATGCTTCTTACCCCAGCCCTCTAAGTAATGAACCCCTATTGTGTGCCCTGTACTGTCTTTGATGGTGTGTTAAAATAAAACAAAATAAAACAAACAAGTAAAAACCTCTCTTTCCTTGTGTGTAAGTAAATGAGATTGGTTATGAACAACCAGTAACATATGAATGTCGTTAGATGGTGACAAGAGAAGGCACAGGCAGATTTTAGAGTTCAAGGAAGAGGCAAGACCTCCCTGAGAAGATGCCACATGAGCAATACCCTGCAGTGAGACTAGGCTATTGTCTTAAGGGTGAACTGTACAGGTAAGGGTGAGCTGTGCAGATACTTGAGGAGCCTCCAAAAGACTGCTTGGTGTATTCGAAGACCATTAGTGGCTCTGCGAGATGGCCCAGGATAAATGGGGCTCAAGGGAAGCGGTAGAAGCTGAGCTTAGAGAATTAGTGGAGGAAGAATCATCTGGGCCGTGCAGAGCACTGTGAGGAATAAAATGAAAAGTTAAAGCAGTGGCGCGATTTGACTTAGGTTTAATTGGATCACCCTGACTGCTTTGTGGTGCTAGTGTGAAGGGGGCAAACACAAAGACAGACACAAAGTGCAGTTATGGTAATGCAGATGTGAGATGATTGAGATTTGGAAAGATAGTTGTGATGGAGGTGGGGAAAAGTACACAGATTTTACACATATTTTGAGTGCAGAGAGTATGGAATTTGGATGGCGTGTGAAACAATAACAAGTTAGGAATGATCTCACATGTTATAGACCTGTAAAGTGACATTTGTCTTCTTTTAAGGATCAGTTTTAGCACCTGCCACTCTCCAAATCATTGTTGAGTGCTTTAGGGATTTTTTGGCCTCTCTTCTAAGCAAATTCCATGCATGGGTTACTTGTCTAATACAAATAACTGTGTTTTTTTGACTGTTTTCTATTTCAGTATTTTATGTCAAATCTACCCAAGGAGCTTGAAAACTCATAGAAAAACCCTGAACCTACACCTGCTACTTCCCTGTAGCTCCTGAATTTCAATACACAGTATTCAGCACAATGGGAACAGAAATGACCTTGCATTTTTTCTTCTTTTTTAGACAGGTCTCACTAAGTTGCTAAACTGCTCAAGGAGAGCTTGAACTTGAGATCCTCTTGTCTCAGCCTCCCTTCTAGCCATGATTTGTTCTAGGATATAAAGGCAAATATTACTACCCAGGAGGCTTGTCACCATCCTTAGGAAAGCAGCAAGTGTGAAGAGCACAGGGTCTGGACACAAGAATAGGTGCACAGGCACAATGTCCAGACCTGTTTCCAGGAGAGAAGGTGGATGTTTTTGAAAGGCTGGGCCTCTTACCACTGGGACGCGCTCAGCTGTTCCACAGAGTGCTGAAGAGAGAGTGTCCCAGCAGCGCTGGTGCAGAGAGAAAGATAAAAACAAGCATGACTCCCAGCAAGCACTGCAGTTATTTTTACCTTCTATTAGTTCTAATGTTCTGCATGGTTCAAACCTCCTATTTCCCTAACACTGGGTGACACTTTAGGTTACCTAGGTAACTCTCATACCTTGGTGACTAGTCTGTTTCTTGTTTTTCTTGAGAAAGTCAGTATTTATTATACTGAAATCTGTGGTGTGTGTGTGTGTGTGTGTGTGTGTGTGTGTGTGTGTGTGGTGTGTGCGGAGGGGGGGAAGCTCCAGGAGGTGTAGGACCTGTGACTGCTCGGGAAGTGTTAGGTGATTACTTAATAAACGGCCCCTTGGACTGGAAATCTCAAAGTTAAGAGTCTTGAAAATAGTGGAGCCTTCTTATAGGCTATTCTGCTTGTAGATCAGTGTTTTTCCAAACCATAAATTGAGATATATTGTTGGGTTATGAGATAAATTTAGTAGATTGTAAGGGGCATTTAAAAATGATATAAAATAGAATGTAAAATATTAAAATACTTCACAAAGTAATCATGGTCCTCTTTTGTGAAACTATTTTGGTTTCACTTTTGCATGTTTATAAATACGTATTTTTGTATATCCTAGGTGATCAGGAAAATTCTTTCACAAATGAAAATTCACTAAGGTCATTTGAACGGAAATGTAAGCACTAATTTGAAAGGGGATCTTTCATTCTTTGAACCCTCTCCTTCATGCCAAGAAAATTGAATTCTGGCTTTTCAGTGTGGTAGCTGAGCTCCTGAGCCTTACCCAGGAGTCTCTGACAAGGAATGAGTGGTTTCTAGCCTATAGGAACAGAAACACCCAATCTAGGAGATACCCCACCCATTATTTGAAAAAAATCTCTCTTTGTCCACTACCTGGCCTTGGAAAGATATCGCTAAGCCAGCAAGTTCTCAGAGCTCAGTGTGCACACATGGGTGAAATTCAAGAAAAGGGGGCTGTCACCTCCTACCCAAGGCTGCCTTAGAGCCTTCATGGGAAAGATTTTCTCTTCTGTCCTCCTATCACATACTGCTGTTTGCTGGAACCACCCCTGAGCCTTTATTAAAGCATGCACTTCTAAGCAAGGAGCACTGACTTTCCTTTAACTGAGGCATTATAATTAGAGCATTAGCACATTAGGAGGGTGAGACAGCATGTTTAGCTTCTGTGATTAATTATCTGAGGATTGTAATAAGTTGTTAAGACATTAATTCTGCTGGCATGTTTACTGTTCTAGGTTGCACTGGCAGTGCCTTGCCATGGTGAGTTGTGACATGGCTAAGTTGTGGCACTACCGAGGCCACAGAGTAGTGGAGGTGTAGGAGCGCTGGAACCCAGGCTCATGTTTGGGGGCTCCACAGAGGTGGCTGAGGGAGCCTGAGTTCATGCCTCTTCCTCTGCTTCCTGGCCATTTGTGGACTTGGGATGTAGAAGTAGTTATTTCTTAATGTTTGTAAAGTGGCACAAGACACTAAAACTGTAAATTCAATACTGTTTCAGCCTATGATCAGTAAAAATGTTAAGCATACCATGTCTTTGGGAAAATACAGGCTTGTGCATCTTTCCTTAGCCTCCCCTTCAAGGCCAAGATTCTCTAGTGGGAGGGCAGGAAGCCTTTGGCCAAGAGAAGAGGGGCCAGGGGCAGGCCTGAGCCTCGCTGATCTGGGGAGGAGGAGGGAGGTGAAAGCTTCTGGAAAGCTTTGGTAGAGAAGGGAAGCTCTTCCTTTCTGTTGCCCAATCACAGGCCATGGACCCAGGTTGGAAAAACATAAAATTAGGGCTTCACATGTGCAAAGTGATGAAAGCAAACAGCTCTGTGTAACTGAAATAGATAATGAGACTTCCTGTTGAGGGGGAAAGAAGCCCTCCAGACTCTGGGGAGCTCCTCAGATAATTCTTTCAGGTTGTGTGTGCAGCTTTCCTCTGGAAGTGGCCACTTGTTGCTTCTGAGAGGGGATGTCAGGGAGACAAGGCCAAGAGGTATATGGATTACATATTTTGCCCTAGTGGTGATGAGCCAAGTATTAAAACTTGGTGTTTGGCTGAAGTCGAATATTACAATTAGAATGAACTTCTGGGTTATAAAACTAAATGGTGAATTGCACTTGAAGAATTTGATTATTCAAAAATTTTATTATTGAAAATTCTAGGAGCTACATTTCAGATATTTGACATCATGGGGCAGAAGCAAGAAATTCTCAGCTCTACCAGCCATTGGATTGGCTGCGAGCTCACTGTGTTGAATAATCACCATCCTAAAGTCCTGATAGTGTTCAGCCCAGTTCAGTGGGAGAGCAGGAATTATGGTCTAAAGCTAAGTAAATAAATTTCTACTCTTCAAGAGTCTTTGAGACTATTTCATGTTATAAATGCCATATTTTAAAAAATAAGCAAGTGGGGACAGGGAGATAGCTCAAGTAGAATAAGCGCTTGCCTGGCAAATGCAGAGTCCTGAGTTCAATTCCTGGTCCCGCAAAAAATAAATAAATAAATAAATAAATAAATAAATAAATAAATAAAAATAAGCAAGAACTAGAGTATGATTTTATTCTGTGTTCCTCTACCTTGAATTGTTATTTAAATAACATGGCTTGTTTATTTTATCGATGGGGTTACTTTGGCTAGAAAAATAGGAGACCAAGATGAAAACACTATTATGGGTCACATTTAAGATCAGGAGTCTGAATTTCAACCCAGCAACCAGGCCTGGTGCATGAATGAGACTGCCCTTGGCCCACTGGAAACTCATTCAACCCAGCAACCAGGCCCAGCATGTGAGTGGAACTTCATCCATCAGACAGGACAAGTGTGGAAAACTGCCACAGAACTCCCTCCAGAGAGGCTAGAGACAACACTCACCCAGCTGACCCAGGAGCAGAACATCTTGCCAGAGTAGAGGTTTGCCTCCAAGTGTTGCAACAGGAAGAAGTGGAACTCAGCAGCCAGACCCCAGCCACACCTACCTGGATGAGTTTGAACTTGATAGATCTGGACCTGGTGCTAAGGTAAGGACTCTAACAAAGGTCAGAAGGCAGGGCTATACAAAATAACAAAGAGAAGGAGCAAAATGCACTCTCAGGCCCTGAGCCCACCCAGAACAAATACAAGAGACAATAGCATGGAAGGAATTGAAATTACATACTTGAAGTCTCTGAAATAATAGCATCTGAAGTAAAGAAACAACTGCAGAAAGGATAGAAGAAATCAGATCAGAAATAATTTCTGAAGTAAGAAAAGAAATGATATCTATAATAAAAGAAGTACTAAGTGCTTCTAAAGACAATGATTTAAAAAATACAGGAGAATAGAAAAATGATGGAATCCTTGAATGAGCAACATAGGAAAGTAATAGAATGTATGAAGCAGACTCAAAGTACTATACAGGAACTTAAAACCTCAATCACAAGCTGGAAAAACTGTTTCAATGAAAGTGAAAAGAGACTTTCAGATCTTAAAGATACCATTGCTGCTAGTGAAGAGGTAAGAAAAGATCTCTTAAAAACAACTACGATGCAGGAAAAAATAATTCAACATCTGCAAGATGATGCAAAGATGAACATCGTAAAACTAATAGGCATGCATGAGAAAGAAGGAGTTTGTACAAATGATATAAAAAACATGGACAGAAATAATAGCAGAAAACTTCCAAATACAGGGAAACAATTCAATACTCAAGTAACCCAAGCATATAAAACTCCAAACAACATCAACCCAATTAAAGCCACACCCAGACATATAATAATCAAGATCCCAGAAATTCAGTACAGGAACAGTATACTGAAAGCCGATAGAGAAAATAAACAGATCACATTTAAAGGAAAACCCATCAGAATAATGGCAGATTTTTCTTTACAAACCATCAAGTCAAGAAGAGCATGGGGCAAAGCACTTCAAGTCTTGCAAGAAAACAAATTCCAGCCCAGACTGCTATGCCCTGCAAAACTCTCTTTCAAGTTCAATGGAGAAGTGAAATACTTCCAGGACAAAGAACAACTAAAGAATTTCATGATGACAAAGCCAACCCTGCACAGTTTACTAAAAGATATTCTAGAGAGGGATCAAAACAACCACAACTCCATGAAGGAGAATGGAAAGAATACAGCAAATAGGGCAAATAATTAAACACAGGAGAAAAAGAGACATACAAAAGTATAGTCTTTCATCTATTCTTTTGTATACAGCAGCAGAATATGTCCACCAGCATATTCTACAAATGGACTTCTCCTGTATCCTATGGGTCATGATTCTGTTTGGTTCTATGGGGTAGATATCAAGAAAATAGCATTATCTCAGTCCTACAAGTGACACCTGGCCACCAGTAAACATCATGGACACTATCCACATCCACTGACATACTATCCCCAAACTTTTAGAAGTTCTGGTTATATATTTGCTATTCCAGTATTTATGTTATGTTTTATTCTTAGTAATTGTTTACTACCATGTAAACTTTCTCTTAATTGATATCTTTGTATATATTAGCCTATTCAAATACTATGCGAGTACTCTGAGATGATTACAGATACATACATGTGATACACAACATTCTGGCCTTTAAGTTGGACTCATGATTTGATTTGAATTTTGGCATATTGTTTTGAAATATTTAATTTAATTTAAAAAAAGATCAAGAGTCTCAGAAGTGGTGCTGAAATGAGCCTTGACTTATTCTTCCAAGGGCCACGGCTCAACGGAATAGCAAATCTGGACCAACCACCAAGGTTAAAGACTGATTTTGGTACATCCTAGTCCCATCTGTAAAAATGGAACTCTAGCTTCTTTATAGCATAAAGTCTTATCTCTAAGAATGTGGGCCAAGTTTCCTCTGGGCAGGGTCTGAAGCATCATTTAAACTGAAGAACTGACATTTAAAACCGCACAGAGAATCATGTTGGGGTCTAGCCTCATGCTGATCACTCTGGCCATAACAAGGGCAGCATCACATGGGAGGATGATCTATCAGTCCCAGATGAAGCCTCTAGGAATGGTGAACCTTCAGAGCACCAGGAAGGCCTGTAGCTTGCAGATGTGAGGAATAAGGAGGTAAGACCCTTTTTCTTTTTACTTTATCTCCTTGCTCCAGAAACTTTCTTTGTCAGTTGCCTTTAAGAATGCTTAATTCCAACCTGGGAGTGAATCTTGCTGAGCCTGTTTACTTTGGGGGTTGTTAGGGTCTGTGCTGCCAGCCTGGGTCAAAGACCTTTCAGACTGCAGGGGCTGTAGGCTTTAGATCCTCTGGAGAATATATTTTTCTCAGCTCAAAGCTTTCCTCTCACTTTCTTCTTCTTTCTTGCTGCCGTATTCTGCTCAGAGCACTAAATGTAGTATAGTTTGTTTTTATCCCAGTAGACCACCACTAAAGCTTGGAAGGTGGAAGTTATCATTATTAAATACATTTCCAGTCTTCCACACATGTCTGAGTATAGCAAACATTAAAAATTAATGCCTCTGATAATAAAACCCAGGATAATGACACTGTTATGACTAATTGTAATTTATTGCAAACTGGTGGTATGTTAAGTGCTCTGAAGAACATAAAGGTAAAAATCAGCCCTCTTTGAATAGGTGAGTGGGATGAATGATTTCCCCACTTCTGATATTACACGCACATGGAAGCCTAGTTACAGGGCTACCAGAAGACCACTTTCTTTCTGGTTATAGGCCAAGTCTGTCCTTTGAACAGTAGAGCAGGAGGAAGAAAGAGGTCTTTGAGCCACTTAAAAAGGTGATGATAACCCTTCCTGGCTGGGATCCATGAGGCTACAAGCCTTATGCCTCGTAGCAAATGCCATCCCACACTGTTAGTTGTTTTTTCATGTATCCGTCCATTGTTCTCTTGCATAACACATTCTTAGAGACCTAGGCTGTTCTATGTCTCTCAGTGCCTGTGACAGTGTCTTCATTTGCTTCATGCTTGGAGCTCCCAAAATAGAATTTTGTGTGTATGTATGTGTGCATGCATGTGTATGTAAGGGCCTTTTCCCTTAACAGAATTGTATACCCTTAAATTCAAAGCAAAGTCTTATTTATTTTTGTAGCTACTGCCCTCAACTGTATTTTATTCTTCCTAACTACAAATATTATTTAATTGAATATTAAACTATATTAACCATGGTGGATTAACAACTGGGGTTGGGGCTTTTGGTTCTCTTGGGAGAGCTCTCTTGGAGGACCTAATCATGCTGGCTTTCCTGATGAATTTGGCTGTTATCATTGGAGGAACTTGGGACCTGGATGTCACTGAGAAGGGCTATGATTTACTTTGGGTGAGCTCTGATCCTCTCCTTAAGCATCACTTCCTGGGTCAAGAGGAGAAACGGTACACCTCTCAGTCTCCCAGAGAAGCTTATCATGTTGGCTTTCTCGATAGGACTCCAGTTGTTCTCATCATTGGAGGAGCTCAGGACCTCAGTGTCACTGAGAATGGCTGTGGTACCTGTTGTGGGAGCTGTAGCTCTTATTTTTAGCATTGCTTCCTGACTCCAGTGCAGATCCCTCAGCCTGATAACACAGATTCTTTGTCCGACTAGTGCATACTTTCTAGCTTCCACCACTCACCTTTGGGCCTTCTTGGTGCAAATCTATGCAGCTTGGACTTGTAGTGATTCTGCTGTCTCAGCCTCTCCAGTGCTGCGATTACAGGCATGTGCCACCACACCTGGTTTTGGTGGGCAGCACAGCATGCCCAGTGTTCTGGAGCCAGCATTGCATGTGGTACTTGGGATTAAACTCCAGCCCTTATGCTTGCCAGGCAGGTGGTTAGACCACTGGGCTATCTTCTCAGTCCCTGGGTGACTTTTATCATATTAAAATTGAGTGTCTTGTATTGTAATGTTTCCCCTTGCAAAACTCCAAAATCACAACATTAACATTTCTCATCTGATATTATTACACATTAATTAGAAGTGTAGTTCTTTATTCCTTCCTTCCTTCCTTCCTTCCTTCCTTCCTTCCTTCCTTCTTTCCTTCCATCTTTTGTTCATACAATGCTTCATCAAATGTGGTATTTTGCTTCATAGTGAGTTCTGTCCTAAGTGCAAGGAAACAGAGGCAAACCAGAAAAGCAGATCTGTAGCATCCTGGAAATTTTTTTGACAGGATAGACAATAATCAAATAAGCATATAAATAGGTAGAATAATTTCAAGCCATGGTAAGGGAGCGAGGCTTCTTCAAAGAGAGTAGTCTGGGAAAGGCTGTACCATAGGGAGCATGCTTGGGCATAGCTTTGAGAGGATGCTTGAGGCCAAATCAGATAGCCTGCTAAATTTGCTTTATTTATTTATTCATTCATTTCATAATTCATTATTTTTTTTTGAGCCCATGAGTGTGGAATTCTGATCTGAGGATTCAGAAATGAATATAGTATTATCCTTGAGGAATTTATAATCTAGTGGGAGAGAATGACATAGAGAGATAAAATTACAGTAGATTCTAATGAGCAGCAGGGGTGAAGAACAAGGATTATGACTCACTTTGAATCTGCCCAGGTCCAGGGCCCCAGTGACTCTTTGTTGAACAACATTGTATAGAATGGGTCAAATAGAAGTCACAGATAGGGCCGAGAGAGCAGGCTGGCATGTGGAGTCACAGAAGTCACTGCACTCTTGAGTAGTTCAGTGCTTTAAATAGGGCTCTGGTCAGGGACTATATAGCAGCCTTGTTCTTCATTTGAATTTACTCTCTGCAGAATTAATTGCTGAAGTCTTTCAGAAAGCAGCAGGGAAGTATTGCTTGCCCACAAGACATTCTGATTCAGTGAGGTCTGTGCTTGTGACATATTTCTGAGATGAGGAGCCAGATTTTACATCCTTCCTCTTTCTTATAGGATGTATTAGAGACCTTAATTTAGATAGGTATACCCACAAACAGGCACCATTTGTGAATCTATGGATTTGGTTATCTGACTGATTTAAAGTCTAGAGCCAAAGAACAAAATAGGTTTGTAAAGGGATGTACTTGTTGTCCCCTAAAGGAAGAAGTGCCACAGGAATGTCAAAAGATAGTTTAAAACGAGAAGTGTAAAGATTATGCATTCCTCCGGGTTATTGCATGTAAATTGCTTCCTTGCCTGAAAGATCATGTTCCACAGGGACCAGCGAGGCTTTGGCTTAATGTTGTTGGTCCTGGTGTCATGGAGTGGATTGTGTTCTTCCCTGAGTTGTGTGGTGATTGTGTCTACAATGCCAAGCACAGGAGGTGGGCATTAATTAGGAATAACAGCCTATAATTGGAGCTGCCTTTCTTCCTCCTTCCATTCTCTGAGCCTGAGACTGTCAGAAGGCTCGTTTTCACTGAAGCGTCATAATTAACGCGGAGCCTAATGTGAAAGGCAGATGAGGCTGAAACCCAAAATAGCTCGGAGCTACCCAAGGGTGTATGTGTGCAGAGCTGTGGGGAGCAAGCGTGGGGAAAGAGGAAGCTGGCATTGCATTTGACCTCGAAGTGTTTTCCTTTCACAGAGAATTTTGGGGGTCAACATTATGATCCTCTCCCTCTGTTCCTGGAGAGAGTACTCTACAATACTGAAATAGTCACTGGCCGGCTGGGATTTCAGAATCCTGGGCTCTGAAAGTGTAGGAACCACATGGAGCAAGTCTCAAATTGTCTGCATTTCCTCTTTCTTATTTGTAGGAGAAGATTTTCTTTTTCTTGAGGCTGATATCTTTTTCCATTGGAAGCTCAGGGACCTGGGAGGGCTGGTAAATGTAATAACGTCTGCGAAGCCCTAGGAGTGCCTTAGAAGAAAATTCAAGGTATTTCTCTTATTACTGCTGGTCTTCCAATTCCCTTGAACCCTGAGAACCCATTTAAGTGATTACTTTATGAGGGCGCTAGTAGAAAAGCAAGACTAATATATTTCTTCACTTGGCAGCTCCCACACAGCCAAAGACCCTAGGTGCGCTTAACAATCACTATCGTAGTCTTACTCTTCTCCCTGTGGTTCTGCTTAGTACATAATGAACTAAGCACCTGTAATTTATCTCCTAAGTAAACCAGATTCCATGAACTTTCCTGCAGGTGACCAGCAGCACCCCTTGCACATGTGCACCAGTATCTGCTTAATTCTATAACACTGTTGAACTGGGAGAAAGATAAGATGAATGTATTTGCCACATTTCAACTCCAGGTGCTTGGAGAAACAGACCGCAGGGAAAGAGAAAACAAACTGTTAAATGGTCTCAGCTCTCCATGTTTCATTTTCTTGAGGACACTTATTTGGAGCAAGAAGTCTTCGGCTTAATTTCCACCTGGAACCATTGTTTTTTTAGAAGAGGACTCCTAAATGTATGTAATTTTCCTCTTCCTAACACAGGGAGGTATTTAAGGAGTTCCCCATGTTGCTATGTGTAAAGAGAAAAGCATCAGTGATTGCTGACTGGACTAAGGATGATGGACATGTGGGGACATCCTCTTATTAGACACGTAGATACAGGGTGCTCCCAGGACTTGGCAACCTGCAGCCACGCCGCCTCTTTGAAGCAGATCAGAAATGGCATCCAGCTATTCACAGCCGCTGCAGATGGAGGCACCAACATACAGAAAACAGCTGCTTTGTTTTTGTAGATGATTTTTATGCCCTAGTGTTTTGTTTTGTTTTGCGAGCCTCTCATTTGAGCAGTAATCTACAGAGTCATTAAAATGCTACATAATAAATTTCTCGGGATCATTTGGATTTTTATTCTGATGCTTGGCCATATCAGCAATTAAGACCTGTTAAAATAGGCTTGAATTATTATGGATCTTTTCTTTTATGATTTCCAGACTCCCACTGATATTTAGTGATTTACCTGAGCTGAAATTCTTGGAAGTACACATAGTCTGAGCCAAAGCTGGTCGGTGTAAGCACCTTAGGGCTGTTGGGGGAAGATCACTGAGTATGGGTGAATGTTGCCATTGGGGCCTTTGGGCTGCGTGTGTGTTTGCACCTTAGATGTGGTTAGCTGGTGCCGAATGGTTGATGTGCCTGTACTGACTGCACTGAGGAGAAAGGATGGATACCTGAGGAACTGGTTTCGCTGCAGGGATATCATACCAGCATGAAGCCCAGAGTTCTGTTTTTGACAATAATGCTAAGATGCTTTGAAGAAAAGATGTTATCACTTTCTATACACAGGACATTAAAAGACTGGAGGTAAGGCTCGATTCTGTACCTTCTCCATTACAAATTTTTTAATGGGCAAGCATGCTGAATTCTATTTTGGCTACCTTTTTGAAAATGTCAGAAATTAGAGATGCATGAGAAAACCTGTTTTCTGGAATTCTCAAATTTATATAACTGTTAATGTGACAAGAGACTAACACATTAGTCTGTAAACTGGCCAGCTGTGAAGGGTTTTGAGCACCATACCAGAGTTGTATGGGAAAAAACACCAAGGATTTGGGTTAAACCTCATCTCTGCTGTTAAATATATGCCTATGTGACTCTGTAAAAGACGTATCACTTCTCTGTTTTCAGTTCCTTAATTTCTCAGATGGGGAGAAATCTTCACTAGAGATAGAAATTTGTTCTGCATTTTCATTTTTTCAGACTGTCATATTCCTCTCATAGTTTCTAAAGAGCTACCTCAGCTCCTAGTATGACAGTATTACATACCAATGTCTGAAGGTAAACATAGTACTAAGTTGTATATTTCTCCAATTTTAAAATGTCATCAGTTGAACAATGTACTGTTACATATAGCCAGATGTAGTGCTCCCGATTTAATTATGACCACTGATTGTGAAATGCGTCCTGTGTTATCTGGTTCCTGAAATGAAATATGCTGCTTATTTTCTTAGTTTTCTGAGAATGTATCTAAGAATATATGCTGCACCATTTTGCTCTGCCTGGAGACTTCTCATGAAATGCAATTGTTTCTACCCTATTTTGTGCACACTTCCACATACTTGTCTCCAGGGCCTTTGAATGTTTATACTGCGATAGCTGTGGAGAGATTTGGTCCAGATCCATAAAAGCCAACACCATAACACCTCCTCTGATGGGCCAAACTCCTACAATAGGAATCATGGAAGAGGGAGAATTCATTCCTTCTCTCTCTCTCTCTCTCTCTCTCTCTCTCTCTCTCTATATATATATATATATATATATATATATATATATATGGCTGATCATCTGAACCTAGGAACTAGTGGTTAGAATATACATACAAGGATATAGTCACTGGTCCACCCAATTACTTACTTTATGACTTGGTCATTTATTTGTTTATTCCTTCCATTCCATCCTTGTCATCTATGTGCCACAACAAAACGCCACAGATTTTCCACCTTGATTTTCCTTGAGGGCAGCCTACTGCTGAGTCCTGGACAGTTAGCTCAACCTGATGTGGAAAAAAAAAAAAAACAGAGATGTAGCCCTGCTTTTAGAAACCAGGAAGAAATGCTCTTGACCTCTGGTGTTGTGGTGGAAATAGAAGCCATGGTGGTCTCTGAATCTTTGGGGCCACCTTTCCTTTACCTTAAAGAATTGTATATTTTTACAGCTGAGCAACTCTGTGGTCTGAACTTGTAGAACTTAAGAACTTCCACAGCCTTCCATCATCACATTATCATTTTTATGTCCTCTTTAACTGGCATCATCTTTCCCAGTATAAGGCCCTCTATACTGTTTTCCACACAGGCAAACTAAGAATCTAAATGACACTTACAATTTTATTAAGAGGTCCAGTCATATGAAAGAACAGTTTTTTCTTTTTTCTTGTCATATGGAAAGACTTATAATCTTTTAAATCTTAACATGTTGGTTCTTGTTTACTTAAGAATTCCTTCTTCAATTCATCTCTTTCCTAGTACATTTTATTTTAAGCAGTCAAAATGAACCACGCTGCTCACTCTTTTTAGAAAGCTAGTCAGCTAAATATCCAATTCTATAGCTTGAAAATTCTACCTTTTACAAAACGCTACAAAATAGTTCAGTCAAGTTATTTTCTACTGTATCAGAAAAATCATTTTTCTCTAGTTCTGAGCACTAGGTTCCTCATTTTGTCTGTGACTACACTAGAATTACTTCTAGCATTCGTATTTTAGCATAGATCTCAAAACTCTAGTCATTATCATGGTCCAAAGCCATATCCATAATTTTTTGGTGTTTGTTACACAGGTGCATTACTTTTGGTACCCAAATATGTCTTCATTAGCTTGGGTTGCTGTAATAAACCACTGTGGACTGAATGGTTAAATAGCAATTTATTTTCTCACAGCAAATGGCAGCTGGGAAGTATAAGGTTGAAATGCTTCTGATTTGGTGCCTGATGAGGCTCTCTTTCTGGCTTGTGGATAGCCCCTTTCTGCTCTGCATGAGGAGAAAATGAACAAACAAGTGTTCTCTTATAATGATATTAATCCCTTCATGAGAGTCCCAATGACTTTAGCTAGCATCAATCATTTCCAAAAATCCTGTCTCCAACTACATAATTCTGGGAATTAGGACTTCAGCAGATGACATTCTAGAAGTAGATGAACATTCAGTTTATGAGCTATCCTTTCTTTCCCTCCCTTCCTTCCTCACACCTTCCCCTCCATCTGTCCATCGATCTATCCATCCATCCATCCATCCATCCATCCATCCATCCATCCACCCATCCATCATTGTTTTTAACCTACATTTACTAAACATGTTCTGTGCACAAGCTACACTGTTGGGCACTATCTGCAGGCAGTTGAATTAATACAGACATTGTTTTTGAGGTCCAGGGAGGAAACAGAGATAAGAAAATAAAAAGCTAGTGTGGCCCAAGAGTTATATAAGAATTATGTATGGAGTGCTAGGAAAGAACTGAAGCACAATACAAACTTTTGTATATATCCACCCCTAACTGGGTATTGAGAGTAAAACTGAACTGGGTATTGGAGTCAAAGGGGGTCACACAGGCATAGTGTGAAGATATATGGAATCTATTGTGTACAAGGAAAAAGTTTTGCTTGAAAGGGAATGTATTAGTCACTGGGGAAGGTCACTGGGAAAGACAAGGCTGGGATGGTATGCAAGAGACAGATTATGAATTCCCTGCAGAAAATGGTACAGCATTTGAATTTATCTAAAAAATATCAAGGGATTCTGAAGATTTTAAATAGAAAAAGTACATAAACTGATTCTGTTCTTTTAAGAATATAGATGAATATGGGGATGTGAAGTGTACATAGGGAAGATTGAAAGCAGAGATATTGTTATTATTAGAAAAATTTGAATTTACTGTCAATGTGTGAATCTATAATAAATGTCATTTGTCTTAGTTACGAGGAATCATTAGCAACTTCTTTTGTGCATATAGGATGAGATTTTGTGCATATACACCGAGATGGAGAGGCAAAGCAAAACCATCAAGATTTAGTGAATGTAAATATGAATACAGTACTCAAGAGAAGATGTTCACCATATATGGAAGATGGAGTCTCAGAGACTTGATGACTCAGGAGAAATATAAATGTGGTAGTGATAATGAGGCTTTCTCCTCGCTTTACCACTTAGTTACCTACTATATGCTTTTTTCACCTTTCGTCAGCAAAATCAAGAATACTAGCTATTCTTAAGGCTTGGGGAAGGTCTTCAACTCCTCATGACAGAGAGAGCATGGCTTGTCACGGTTGATGGTGACAAATTTATAAAATCATGCATTGTGAGCATTTGTCATGGAAAGTTTTAAAAATTTTCCTTCTGACCTTGAGCTAAAACCAAATGTGAATGGAAACATCATTATACTCTAAGTTTCTTTCTTTCTTTTTTTTTTTTTTTCTGAGAACCTTCTGTTTTGGATTCATAACATTAACATAATCAAAGACTCTTTTCCTTTTACATGACCATTTATTCATCTACTGTCGTGTGGATAGGTAATATTTGAAAGGATGGCATTTTCTCTCATCCTATTCAGAGAAAAACATCCTTTTCACTCATTCATCCCTCCCAAATTTGAGGAACAACATTTAATCTGCATGTCACTTTGCTTTGCCAGAGGTCAGTCACCCCAGTATTTTTAGCTCTTTTTGAAAGCCCATTAGTAACATTACTTTTTCTTGAGACCTTTCCTGCTTTTTGCACTGGCATCAGCACATTTCTGGCTCCTGTTAGGACTTGTGAGAGAGTTGTTGGCACTGTTCTTTCAATCACCTTTCTGTGCACAAACTATACTTAGATTTTTCTTGAACTGTCTGCTATATAATATACGTATTAGTCCTGTTCTCATTTTTATCATTTATAAATATTAGTTATTTTTAGAATGTATGTTAATTTTAAATTACCACCTTCACACTTCATCATTTCAGGGTCTCATGCCTGTGTTCTCTATGTTGACTGTGTGACCACTTCTCAGTTGCTAGGGAGAGAGAGCTGTGTGGATTATTGCTACACTATGACATACAAAATTTGTAGGCACACAGTGATGAGTGCTGTATTCCAAAGAACTATAATTCAAGCTGACAGAGTGTGATTGCCTGAGTTTAAATCTAGGCAGATTATAGGGTAAAAACAACTTCTGGTGAAAATGTCTTAATAGTTTGTTTATTGAACACTTAAGGATAGTTTAGAAATTTCCTGAATTAAAGAATGGTTGGGGTCACTTGTGTTAGCTTCATTGATCAAAGGGTAAGTCTCACTGTGATGTGAGGTTATGGTAAAGAAAAAACTACTAATTCTTCCCCTTCTCATTGCAATACTTGTTATATAGACAGGTGATATTTATAAAGAAAGCTGACATTTATTAGGCCCCAAGTGTGACACATGTATATAGGCATTAAATAGGTAAAGGCAAAAGCCTGGGTTACATCTTGATAAAACAAAGACAGGCTAAATTTTATCATAATAACAGATTTTAACCTCAGTTTTTAGCTGAAGGCATTTGCTATGTAAGGCAGGAAAAGCCACAGATGATTAGGTACTCAAATAATGAGAGGTCTCCCATGCAGTCCAGAAAAATTTATTTGTCTTTCAAAATCATGCAATACTTAGAGTGAAACAAAATGCAGTTACTCTCTTTTGGAGCAGGAGCAAGCATCTGATGAATTATGCAGGCATGCGGATAGCTGGTTAGCCAGTACTCCAACTATTTGTGCAGGAACAACTAGGAGTAGAAATATGGGAGTAGAAAGATACTTACCTTCTGAAAAACCTGGTGGTGCAGCTGCCTTGGAAAATGGTGACTGTTTAGAGGGGCTGTCAGCCCCATTCATTCTCAAATTCTTTTTTTCTCCAGCACTGACTTTATTAGTTTATCTGATGTAAATGATATTTGAGTTTCTCTGACAAATACTGTAGTAAAACTTTTTCATCAAAGAAATGCTAATTTTGAAGAATTATTGTTTTTTTAAAGTTCCTAAGCCACTACTTTACTTTCTTTTTCCAAAGTAAAATTTGTAGCATGAGATTTAGGAATTTTAAGCTTTAATTTTA
>PVKN010012158.1:0-20908 GCA_004027915.1 Capromys pilorides
ACTGGGATTTAGGGCCTGGGGCTGGAAATGTCATCTTGGGGCGCTCCCTGCTCCTGCCCTCAGGGAATGTCCATTCTAATCCTCCTGGGATGCTCTTTGAAGCTTTCTCTTTTTTTTTCTTGGTACTGCCCTTGCTGGCAGCAGCCTCCTCAGGCCCACTACTGACTGGCTCTTCCTTGGAAGAAAATTTTTTTCCTTGGGAACACTTCTGCTTGCCTCTTCTGGTTCACTAGCTGTTTCCTCCTTGGGTGAAGATTTCTTCCAAAAGGTGGGATGTTGTATAGGACAGCTCACCTTTTTGTTTTACCAAGTCAAGAAAAGAAGTTGTAGGGGTTTTTTGTTGTTGTTTTGTTTTGCTTTTTGTCTTTTTGAAACAGGGTCTTGCTATGCAGTTCAGGCTGGGCTTGAGCTCATTTTTGTAGCCCAGGCTGGTGTCAAACTGACACCGATTCTCCTGCCTCAGCCTCCCAAGTGCTGGGATTACAGGCGTGCACCCCACTGTTGTAGATTTATTGATTTATTTTTGTACCAGGGATTGAACTCAGGATTTTGCGCTTGCCAGACAGGCACTTATGCCACTGAGCTTTCTCCCTGGCTAAACTATTTTAGGGCATGGAAACTACATGTAATGCATGATCAGGGTAAGATCCTGGTTTCTACAAACAGATGTAAAAGCCATTTTTGGAGAAAAATTGTGGGCCTTACGCTTGCATTTCAAGAAACCCACTTGCACTGGAGTGTCCAGGTTGATTCCCACTGGGGAGTAGCTTCACCAAGTGTGTCCTTCATCGTCCCTGACATCCCTCTGTGTTATCCTGGCGTTTTGCCTTCCTGCCCATCCTCCCCTTTTCCCTCCTCTCGGCCTGGGAGAGCTGCAGCCTTAGGCAGCAAGGCCTAGGCTTCCGCAATGCTGGCACCCATCGATGGGAGGCATTTTCTGGAGACTGGAGGGATTCAGGGAAAAGCAAGCCTACCCCACACTCCACCCCTCCCCTCAAGACCAAGCAGCCCTCACACGCCTCCATAGCAGGCCGCCCCTTCTGGCCCAACTGGCTCCATCCGGTAGACAGTCCAACCCTGGGCTCTGCTGACGTAGTGTCTCCCAGCATGAGGACAGCTGCAGCTTCCGGCTATTGCTAATCTCTGGGCCACCTCACTGTTCTCCCCGTGGCCTTTTATCTCTTACACCTACAGAAAGCAATTGTCTGTGTTAAATTCCCTCTGCATAGAATACTCAAAGTGGTTTCTTTGTTCCAGGTTACACCCTGCTTCATAAATAGACTGAGAGTCTTACCTGACCTCAAGTTCAGGGGCATCTTCCCTGTGGCCTGCCCTTGAGCCCTACTGGTTTGTACAGCAGTGCTTTTCACATTGTTTTTCCCCTCTAACAACTGAAAATGTTTCTTTGTCACCCTCAAAGTCAAAATTGCAAGTGTCCACCAGAGCTTGGAATACCTTTGCACTCAGCGTGGCCTGGATAAAATGCAGCAATCTTTGTAAACACAATACATTTAGCCAGAAAAGCGCCAGTGAGATAGCTCAGCAGACTCAGTACCTGCTTTGGCAAGCATAGGGACCAGGGTTTGATACCTGGTCCCACATGCTGTACCAGCCCTGCCCCTAGGGCACACTGAGCCAGAAAACAAGTCTAGGCTTAGTGGCGCATGCCCAACACTGGGGAGGCTGAAAACAGGAGGATCAATGAGTCCAAGCTGCATAGTGAGACTCTGTGCCAAATACATTTTTAAAAAATGTATTTAGCTGGGCATCATGACACACAGCTGTAATCCCAGCACTTGGGAAGCTGAGGCAGGAGGATCATTGTGAGTGGAAGCCCTCAAGGCCAGCCCGAACTACATAGCAAGACCCTGTCTCAAAAAGACGACAACAAAACAATACATTTATGTTTTCAGTTTTGCTTCAGGTATTTTACATTTAAACTGCATTTTATTTATTTTTGAATAGGCAAAAATAAACAGGGATCAAAATTAGAAAAGCACAGAAGGATATATTCCCCACTATATCACTATTACAAGTCTCCTCTGTATCTTTCCAAAGACAGATTTTGCATAGGTTTCCTGCTGGGGGGATAGCTCAGTGGCACAGCTCCTGCCTTTATGTATGTATGTATGTATGTATGTATTTTGGTATCAAGAATTGAACTCGGGACCTCATACTTGCTAGGCAGTCACTATGCCACTGAACCAAATCCTTGACTAGACTAAAAAGACTACTGTGAACACTTAAATTGTAGCCAAGAATGGTGGCACACACCTGTAATCCTAACTATCTGGGAACTGAGGCAGGACTATCTCTTCTAGTTTGAGGCCAGCCCAGGCTACATAGTTAGTTCATGGCCCACTAGAACTACATCACAGAAACCGATCTCAAAATAAATAAATAAATAAATTTAAAATAAAAATTAAATTCCTCTCTGTCTCTTGCTATTGCAGTAATGCCACTGTCCACAGTTAATTTGTATGTGACAAGCACAATGTAGGATAAAGTTCTAGAAATGGAATTGCTGGGTTGAAGACTCATTTGTAATTTTGAAAAACACTGCCAGCCCTCCCTCCACTGTGGCTGTGTATGCACACGTTTTCTCATCTTTTCAATTTGACGAGATAAAAATGGAGCTTATTATAATTTTAAATTGTTTCTCTTATGAATAAAGCTGAGCATACTTTCAAATGTTTAAAGACATAAGGAATCAAAGCATTCTATATAGATGTCTTTTCCCTTCATTTTCCCTTTGTTAATTCTACTGTTAGGCCCGGCATTGTGGCGCATGCCTGAAATCCCAGCACTGAGAGGCTGAGGCAAGAAAGTTTGAGGCCAGCCTGGGCTACACAGTGAAGGCCAAGGCCAGCCTGAACTACATAGTAAGACTGTCTCAAAAAACTAAAAAAGAAAAAAATAAATAAAGAAGAAAAGGGGAACAACCCACTCGGGACCTCTCCTTCCCCTCTCTCAGGCAGGAGCTCTCTTCCCCCAATAAATATATTCTGCTCATTAAAAAAAAGAAAGAAGAAAAAAAGAAATTATACTGTTAATCTCATCCTTATTGATCTGCAAAACTCCTTATATATTAAGGAAATTAACCCTTTGTTGTATGAGTTAAATTTTTTCTCCCGGGGTTAAGAGATATCTTGGCGGTCTATGCACCTGCCTAACAAGCACAAGCAACTGGATTCGATACCCAGTACCGCATACCATACCAGCCCTGTGCTGTGCTGGCCACCAAAACTGCCTGGCCACCAAAACTGGTTGCGGTGGCACACACCTATAATCCCAGTGTTTGGGATGCTGAGCAGGAGGACCACTACGAGTCCAAGCTGCATGGAGAGACCCTGTACTAAATTTTAAAAAACATTTTTTTGTATATAAAAAGTTAATTTTTTTCCATTTGTTACTTGTCTGTGGCTATATCTTGCATAGTTTTTTTTACTACTACCACTACTACTGCTACTACTGTGATGGATTACTTAGATTTCAGACTCACTGAGGTAACTTCTTTGTAAATTAGTAACAGGGCATTCAAGAGTACTCAATAGTTTAAAAATTATAACCTTAAGCCCACATGTCTGGGAAATTCGCACTGAGATTGATGAGTTGTTTTTATAACTGCTCTTGGTAATAGGACATGGCATTTGTGTGGATCAAAGGCTGATAACCTCCGAATGTGTTGGATTGTACTAACATAAGTCAAAGTGATTCATGTTGCTGTGTATGTGCCTAAAACAATCAGCCCCTATATAGTAAGTGATAATTATGTTTAGGCCTGACTACCTGTTGAACCATATAGGAATGTAGCTAATGATTTTGTTTTGCTAAAATTCAAAGTTCATCCAGATACTGTGCTCAATCTATTGTCTAGTTCATTTGTAAGTTGTTCCTGTAAGCGTTAGTAGGTTACAAATGATTAATTTCAAAAATCAGTACATGCTAAGTGGAAAGTAGTTTCGGTATAAAAACCCTGCTCTCTGTCACTCGGCGCGCTTCTCTGTCTTCTCTCCTGCGTGAGTTGAAGTCAGGAAGGCCCCGAGCTCGGTATTAAAGGCTCAAATTTAAATTCTAATTTGGACTCTGGTCTGGCCTCTGTTTGAGAACCCATAACACTACTTCCACTACTACCATTAATAAATATTCTTGTTGCTGCACATGGCAAAATCCAACTCAAGCTAGCTCAGGCACATGTGGAATAGAGAGCATGGTTAGCAGCGCGCCTGCAGGTGGGGCGATCCTCAGCTGTGGCTGGCTCAGGGCCTTCCACCGCGTGGCTTGGTTTCCTCCCAGCGCAGCTCACCTCTGCTTGTTTGCCTCTCTGCACCCTGGCTCCATCTGGCTCCATCCTCTTACGCTGTAGCCTCGCTTCCTCCCTGGGCCCAGATAAGACAGCCTCAGACGTGTCCTGTTCCCATTCCTCTGGCACGGCAGGTTAGAGGCCATCAAGGGCCTGGATAGGCAAGCTTAGGTCGAGTCCTCTCTGGCTAAAGATGGATGAGACTTCTCCCTCTGTTCAGCACTCTTCAGAATCCGCCATTCTTAGTTCCGTGTCGAGACCCAGGGTCTGGGGAGAGGCTGAATGCCAAAGACCCACTTTACCTCTGCACTTCCAAACCTAAGTCGGCTGATCTGTCGACTGAGTTGTCACTATGGGGTTGTCAGGTTGCTGTGACATATCTCCCCCCCAACCCCCCCCCTCCGTGCCCCCTCCTCATTACCAGCCGAGGACTCGCTGTCATAGTGCACTGGTTGGAGCAAAGTGGCGGTAATTATGGCTGGGAATGTGTGACTGGCTGGGGCTCTTTAGCTTAGCTTCCACCCTGCGGGTGAAATCCACTGGGATGTGACCTGGTGGCTGCCAGCCACAGCAATGGGTACCCGGTGCCGGCGATGAGACTCGCGACTGAGAGCAGTAGGCTCAGGGACAGGGCCCATCGGGGGCCTCCAGGGTGGCAGGACAGCAAACACCGTCCATCTTTGCTGGGCCAGGTGTGCAGGAAACCTCTTCATTAGTTCTGCTGCGACTGTTTCGCCTCTCTCGCAGGAAAGAGGAATCGCTGCTCAGAACAGACAAGACCAAAGTCTCAGGGCCTGGAGATCTGCTGCCTCTTAATGACTTCGTTCAACAGGCTGTGGCGTCAGAAGGAAGCCGAGCAGGCGCTAATCAGACAGGCAGAAGAACAGGTTTGGTCGAGTTGCGTTTAGGAACGCCTTAATGAAAAGGAAGGAGGCTTTACTTGCTCCTGAGCTGTTTCTTTTTAGACAGCTCTGATTTCTTTTCTGAGCTTCTTTTATTCACACAGGAAAGCTTTTGGTGAAAGCTGGTGATAGGAACTTAGTGGCCTCTCTATGGTATGATACTCCCAGAGGGGACCTGACGACCTGAGGTTGTGACAGAGACTCTCTCTCTTCCTCTCCCTCCCCAACCCCTTCCCCACCCCCCACCCTCCCCACTCTCCCCCTGATCTGTGCCCTAGGGCATGTTGCCTTCAACTTGGTGAGCAAAAAGGGAAACAAACCTTTAGCCTTACTTTGTGTCAGCACTGGACACTGTGCTTCATTATGTTATCTGATGTGATTTTTTTTTTTTACTATTTTATTTATTTTATATTTTTTTTAAAGTTTATTTTATTTTCTTAAACCATATTACATATTTGTTTGTGTTATGGCCGGCTCAGTCTTCCCTGGGGGGTGGGGGGTGGCGCAGCATGTGGTGCCTGGGATCGAGCCGCGGTCCCTGCAGTGGCCTAAACTTTCCGACGCACGTGCTTTAGACCACTGAGCCATCTCACCAGCCCTCTTTTATCACTTTTAGTCAGAAATAACAATGAGACAGCTTCAAAACAGGTTAGTAGTACATCCCCAATAATTAATACAATGCATATTGTTGTCCTTGTAGTAGTTATTCAGAGTACAGGATGCAGACATGATACTTTTTCTAATACTATTTTGGTTTTTGGTACTGGTATTCAAACGCTGGGCCTCACACTTGCTAGGCAGGTGCTGTGCTGCTGCGCCATATCCCCTACCTGTGATTTGATTTTGAAGGTTCTTCTTTTTCTTTTTTTAATTTGATACAGGGCTTCGCTATGCAGTTCATCCTCCTATCTCAGCCTCTTCAGCCTGGCCTGCCCGAGGTTCGGTGTTTCCGTATTCTCTAGCTACAGGTCTTCCACACAGGGGACCAGCTCCAATAAAAGATGCATTTCACTGTATATAAATCATACACCAATAAACATGACTTTTTAATAGGAGTTGAGTTTATTATAGAAAGAGCTCCAAAGTGCTGGGGATGTCATTTCCTAGTAAAGCACTTGTTTAGCATGTAAGAGGCCATGTAGAGGCCATCTACATGTTCAGCATGTAGATCCCTAGCACTGCAAAAGGAAGAGAAAGAGTCATTGTGACACTGTTTATCACTTACCTGATTGGTAAAGATCCAGAAGATTTTCACCTTGCCCTTGCCCGGCAGGCACTTGTGCCCCTGAGCTATCTCCTCAGCCCCTAAAGATCCAGAAGACTGATAACCCTTTGGATGGCCCTGACTGTGGGTGGATGAATGGGAACTCTCACACATGATCAGGATTTTGTGAATGGATCCACTCCCACAGAGGACGGTTGGATAATGCCTAGCAAATGCCCTTGGTGGCCAGATGTGGAGGCCTGCAATCTCACTGCTCCAGCAGCTGAGGCAGGAGGAGTGTCGTAAATTTGAGGGTAGCCTGGATTATGCAGAGAATTCAAGGACTGCAAAGGTGGAACCTATCTCAAGAAATAAAACAAGCCTGGGTGGTGGCACATGCCTACAAGCCCAAAACCTGGGAGACTGAGTCAGGCAGACTGCAAGTCCTAGCCCAGTCTGGACAATTTGTGAGACAATTTGTCTCAAAACTTTAAAAAATAAAAATATGGAAAGGCTGGCAGTGTAGCTCCATGTAAAGGCCTGCCAAGGAAGAACGATGTGTCATGGATGTGCACTGACTCCACCCCGGGAAAGAAAGAAAGCAAAAGTGAAAAAATAACTGTGCCTGGGAAGTCAGCTGAGAACAAGCACAGGGAAACTGCGGGGCGATGGCCGGGCCTAGATGCAAGGAACCCCAGTACCTCGTGCAGCGGAGCACCTAGATTTGGGTTTCTAAATATTGCTCTCCAACAAAAGGAGTGAAAGCTTCTGGGAGAACAGACTGTTGCAGAAAAAAAAAAACAGTGTAAGATGAACCTGAAATATCTCCTTGCCCCAGAAAGGAAACAAGCTTGAAGAACGCTGGGGATGCATCTGCAGGACACAGAGCCAGGCTGAAAGAGGCTTCGTGTGGTCAAATCTGGGCCACCTGGATCATTCGAAATAAACAATGATTATACTGGGTTATAATCCACAGGGTAAAATAAGAATGCATGAGTCCACTCTGATAGGAGTAAATGGGTAAGTAAGTGGAGAAGCAGGCGAAAATCTTCCTTTCAGTAGAATGACATCTACTAAATATAGAAGATCCACAGAGTTAGGAAAACCATTATGGACAAACTGTCATGGATGCTTAAACCTGAGGGTTAAGGCAGGATGAGGGACAGCTGACAAATTATTATTATTATTATTATTATTATTATTATTATTAGTGAGACAGGATCTTGCTGTGTAGTCCAGGCTGGCTTTGAATTCATCATGTAGTGCAGGCTGGCCTCAAACTTCAGTAATCTTTCTTCCTTAACATCCTGACATAAATTAATTTTTAATTATACATAGGAAGCCGAGCGTGGTGGCACACCCCTGTAATCCCAGCACTTGGGAGGCTGAGGCAGGAGGATTGGTGAGTTTGAGACCAGCCTGGGCTATAAAAGTGAGTTCAAGGCCAGCCTGAACTGCATAGCAAGACCCTGTTTCAAAAAAACAAACAAAAATGTTATACATAGGAAATTACATGATGTGTGGAGGTGCACACCTGTAATCCCAGCACTCAGGAGGCTGAGGTAAGAAGGTTGTGGCAAATTTAAGACCAGCCTGGGCCATATAGTGAGTTCTAGGTCATCCGGAACTATATAGTGAGACCCTGTCTCAAGAGAAAGTGCAAGTTGATGGGGCCGGCGCGATAACTCAGTGGTCTAAAGCGCCTGCTTAGGCAAGCTTAGGCAACCACAGGGACCATAGTTTGATCCTCGGCACAACATGCTGCACCAACCCTACCCCTAGGGCAGGCTGAGCCAGCCATAACATAAATAAATAAAGTTAAAAAAGAAAGTGCAAGTTGAGGTGAAATGTTTTATTAATTTATAACTTTTTCCCCAGTTCTGGGACTCCAACTCTGGGACACTCTATCACTGAGCTGTATCGCCACCATCTTTACTTTTCATTTAGAGACACTGTCTTGCTAATTTTTTTTTTTTTCCCAGTACCAGGGATCAAAGTCAGGAACTCAGGACCATGCACTTGCCAGGCAGGCACTTAAGCTGCTGAGCTATCTCCTAGGTCCTAGACTTGCTAATTTGTCCAGGAAAAGACTTGCGTTCTCCATCCTCCTGCCTCAGCCTCCCTGAGTGCTGTGATGACAGATGGGCGGGATGTTTTCAACCCAGAAATCGAGTGGATCATGTCTACATTCTATTGACTGGAATTCAGTCACATGGACCCAACAGCGTGAGTGGAGATGGAAGGAAAGCAGTCTGTGTGCTGGGAGGGAACTGTTCAGGACTCTGCTATCAGTGTGGAGACTTGGCTGATTCAGTAAAGCTTCTTTCAGTTTTCTCATTCAGTAAGTGGGGACTGCAAATGATACACAGTTCTTGTACCACATGAAGTACATTATGTATAGAATATGCAAAGCACAGTACCTGGCACATAGTGAGCCCTAAATAGTAGTCATTAGTATCCTAGGACCTCTCGTGTCTCTCACTGTCCTGGCTACATCTGTCCCCTGGGGAGAGTGGCAGAGCTCTTTCACGCCAAAACCTTTCCATGTGATCTGCGTTTCTCCTTGCTCTCTGTCCATGTGTCATGCGCATTTGTTTCTTTTATTTTTTTGTATTTGAGGGAAGGGTCTACAGGGTGTTTAGAGTCTCACTACTAGATCAGACTTGTAGTGATCCATCTGTTTACAGCCTCCCAAGAGCTGGGATTACAGGTGCGCCCCACCACGCCCAGTCTCAATTGCCATCTCAGTATGCCCTGGGAACGGGGCCAGGACAGCAGGCCAGGGGATCGAACCACCAGCACCTGTGCCTGCTTGCAGGTGCTTTAATTCACTGAGCTATTTGGCCAGCCCTGAACCCAGAGTTTTAGTACTGAGCTACATCTCCATTCTTTTCTTTTTTTTCTTACTTTTTTTTTTTTTTTTTTTTTTTTTGAGACAGGGTCTTGCTATGCAGTTCAGGCTGGCCTTGAGCTCCCTTTTGTAGCCCAGCCTAGTCTCGAACTTGCACTAATCCTTCTGCCTCAGCCTCCTAAGTGCTGGGATTACAGGCGTGCGCCACCATGCCCAGCTCCATTTCTTTCTTATTTTGAGGCAGGTCTTGCTGAATTGCTCAGGTTGAGCTCACACTAGCATTCCTCCTGTCTCCTCCTCCTAGAATGCTGGGATGACAGGCATATACCATTGTGTTCAACGTTGGTCGTTTTTATAGGAAGCCCTCCTAGTATTTCTGCTTGTTTTTTGCAGGTCCTGGACTTTGTGGCTTCAATCAACATGAGTAGGTTCCGAGTTCTTCTCTGTTCCACAAAAGATCAAAGTCCAGGCAGCTTCTGCCATGATCAGTGCTGGGCACCGCTTAACTGCACTGCATCTGACGGACTCTGACTTCTTGAACTCCGGACCTTACCTGTCTCGACTTCCGCTCCTGTTCCACTTCTCAGTTACTCCAGTGCTCTCTGTGGACTCGACTCCTTTGCCCTGGCCTCTGTCCAATTCTGGCAAGTCCTGTCTTCAAACATTTTAGTCAGTGTCTAGAAAGAAGGTCAGCAGGCTCAGCTTTTCTTGAAGGTGTCTCTGCAGGGTTGCCTCCTTGTGCCATCCATGGGGCAACCCTTCTACCGTATTTCACATCAATGGTACCCACCCCACTGGAGTTGTGAATCTCGGAGACACTGGAATATGGGAAATGGTCATGAAGCTGCACCTGACCAGTCCTATCTTTATGTAAATAATGCGTTTATTGGGAATGGCTTCATGGATAGGGAGGCTCAGCCTTTCCCTTGGGGTCATCGTCACCACCTACCAAGTGTGACAATAAGTGTGCAGAGAAAACTTGGTGTCAGAGGTCTTGGTGGTTTATTGTAACCACCAGCATCTTCTGAAAAATCAAGAAATAGCATAGGAGAAGAGAAACTTAAAGGGAATCTGGAAAAGGTAAGCAAAGAGACGAAGAACTTGCTGGAAACAAAATCTATGTGTGAAGGCACTTATCCCTTCCCTGCTGTTTTGTGGAGTGATGGCTCATGAAAACTTGTGGGTGAACAGATTTTCTGGAAGAGAACCAGAGCATTGATAATCTGAGTGAGATGGCCCAAGTTCATATTCTGACCAGCTAATGTCACCCCATGAAAATTACTTCCTCTTACCAGTGAGTCTCCTGGTATGTGGCACAGTGATCTAGACCAGCTCCAGGATTGTCATGAGGCTTTAATGAGATCAATTGTGGGAAGTGGTTTGATTGGTTTAGGTACTTTAAGTTTCCATTCGTCAAAAGCTTCTGGGTTTCTTGGAATTTCCTCTAAGAATGTTAGGAAACCTGGTAATCATTTCAAATGTAACCAATTTGGTTCCAACTTCACCTTCTTCCTAATATATGTGTGTGCAGAACATCCTTAAAGTCCCTATTTATTGTGCAAACATCCCAGGGGAAAAAAAAACAGTAGTTGATCTGTTTTCATGTAGCACCTTTCTCATCCCAAGGATCTTGCAGTTTGGTGGGGGCAGCACAGGCAGGAGAAGGAAGGGAAGACCACCTGCCAGGTCAAGCTCTGGAAAACACATACTGTGCCTGGTGAGGCAGAGAAGATTCTGCCTGGCCCCTGTCCTGTGATCGATGGGGTGGAGTGTGGCTTGCACAACAGTTGTGATTAATGCAGCTACCTACTCAGAAGACTCCGGTATTTGGCTGCTATTTCTTAGAGACTTGGAAGCTGTCAATCAAATGCTTGTGTTTCCCATTAGTCTGGGACTCTTGGCCATGACAATTTTGGTTGTCCTGGAGCTCCTAGAGTGCCACATTTCCTCCAGGAGATGTTCACCATACCTGAATTTGAACCCATCTGTACACTAGAGTTTAGACCAATCAGATTGTGAGGCTTGAGTCTATATCAATTTGGACCAATCAGCAGGCTCAAATTTGAACCAATCAGTAGGTGTGGACCAATCACAGATCTGTAGCTGCTATATAAATGCACACCCCGAGGAACTTTCTCCATTTAGTCTAGGAGGATTTCCTGTGTGTGATAGCAGATTTTGTTAAAATAAAGTGTCACTCCAGTGGCTCTGTAAATCTGTTCATGATTTATTTCTTGCTCACAGTAGTGTGACATTGTGTGGAAAACTTTAAAAATTTCAAAATCAACTAATAGTCTGACACTATATTAGGACATGTGGCCTATCATATAGCTCAACTCACTCACCCTTGATAGTCTACACCAGAGATAGCCTGACCCAGCTCATTCTGACTATATTTAGCTACATACTCTACGCTTTCTAGCAAAGAGAGATAACCAACCCTATTATTCATGTATTTCAAGCACTTTCTGCCTAGCAATGAGAGGTGACTGACACCACAGAACAGAAGTTTGCCACATTTTTGAGCTTCTCTATATGTCAGTCGGGCTGGGGAGATAGCTCAGTGGTCTAAAGCGCCTGCTTAGGAAAGCTTAGGCAACCACAGAGACCGCGGCTTGATCCCCAGCACCACATGCTGTGCCAGCCCCACCCCCAGGGCAGGCTGAGCTGGCCATAACATAAATATAAGCCAATCTCACAGTCAGCTTGGAGCTGACATTTTGGTAGAGATACCCCCATCAGCCCACTGGCAAATAAAGTTGATTGCCTTCTAACTCTTTGGTGCTGAGTATTTTCCATTCAGTTCAGTACCAGGTTCTGTAACAGGCTCACAAGGTCCTGTAGAATGCCTACAATCCCAGAATTCGGAAGACCAAGGCCAGAGGATCTGAGTTTGAGGCCAGCCTGGCCTACATAGTGAGCTGAAGGCCAGCCTGAACTACATAGTGAGGCCTGTCTCAAAAAAATGAAACAAGGGGCCAGCGAGATAGCTCAGCAGTCTAAAGCACTTGCTTTGGCAAAGACAGGGATCACGGTTCCATCCCCAGCACCACATGCTGTGCCAGCCCCACCCCCAGGGCAGGATGAGCCGGCTGTAACATAAATAAATTAAGTTAAAAAAAAGAAACAAAATATAAAAACAAAAACACAAAACATCAGGTCCTGTAAATCTACCCAGGAATTCTATCCTGAGTAGTGTGATCTCTAAACAAGAGAGTTTTCAACTCTAGGGCCAGGTGTGGTGACACTCAAGAGGCTGAGGCAGGAGGACTGCCACCAGCTTAAGGCCAGCCTGGGCTACATAGTGAGTTCAAGGCCAGCCTAACCTACATAGCAAGAACTTTTTTTTTAGTGCAGGGTCTACAGGATCTCACTACACAGTTCAGACTCCTAGTGATTCTCCTGTTTTCAGCCTCCCAAGTGTTGAGATTATAGGCATGCATCACCATGCCCAGTCTCAATTGCCATCTCAGCGTGCCCTAGGGACAGGGCCCAGCATGCAGGGGATGGAACTCCAGCTACTGTGCTGTTTAAGCAGGCGCTTTATTCTTTTATTTATTTTTCCAGAACCAGGGATCGAACTCAGGACCTTGCACTTGCCAGGCAGGCACTTGTGCCCCTGAGCTATTTCCTTGACCCCTTATTTTATTTTAGTTTTTTATGTCCAGCTCAGTCTGCCCTGGTGGGGCTGGCACAGCATATGGTTCTGGGGATTGAACCACGGTCTCTGAGGTTGCCTAAGCTTGCCTAAGCAGGTGCTTTAGACCATTGTGGCATCTGGCCGGCCCATAAGATTTTTTGGGGGTTGCTGGGGTACTGGGGATTGAACTCAGGACCACATGCTTTCCAGGTAAGCGCTTATATTCTACTGACCTATCTCACTGGTTCCCTTATTTTATTTATTTATTTATTTATTTATTTACTTCCTGTATTTTTAGGGAAGGGTCTACAGGGTGTTCAGGGTCTCACTACTAGATCAGACTCATAGTGATCTGCCTGTTCACAGCTTCCCAAGAGCTGGGATTACAGGTGTGTGCCATCACACCCAGTCTCAATTCCCCTCTCAGTGCACCCCGGAGGTGGGTCTGGCATGGCCAGCCCCGTGGATTGAACCCCTGGCCCCTACGCCTGCTTGCAGGTGCTTTAGTCCACTATGCTCTCTGGCTGGCCCTAAGAACCTACCTTAAAAGAAAAAAAAAAAAAAAAGGAAGAAGAAGAAGAAACCCTAGCGGCCGCTCACCCTGAAGAGCTCCAGAGAGCAGCAATGTCTAGAGCGGATCGGATCTGACGTTAACTGGTGTCCTCGCACTAATTAGGGCCGCTTGCAGAGCTGCGCTTTCCCGATTCATGATTGCCTTCAAAACGGAGCAGAAGAGCCCTTAACTGACTAAGCGCACTGACAGCAGGCAAGCTGGAAGGCGAACTTCACCTCCTCTATCAAATTTTTCATCAGGGAAAACCTAGCAGGATCTGCCATATTTCAGCAGCTTTGTTCTACCAAAATGGAGTAGCATTGGTTCCGTCTTGGAAGCAGGATGTCCCAGCACTCGGGAGGCTGAGGTAGGAGGATTGCTGTGAACAGGAGGCCTCCCTGGGCTACAAAGCAAGAGCCTGGCTCACAACAAATAAAATAAATAAAATGGAGTCAGGAGGCCATTGTTAAGCCGATCTCGGGGTGACTTCCGAGACTCTGAGCTCTGATGGGGTTGCCAACGCACTCCCTTCCTCCCAAGCCCTCCTGCCAGTCTGACCTGGGACACAGGACCAACCTCTGCTGATCCCTACACCATGGACTCCTTCCCCCAAACGAGACAGAGAGGAGACAGAAACCACACGGTTCTTACAAAACAGCTTGCTACCTGCCAGCACCAATCACAATTCCTAGTGGGTGACGTTGCGGCCACCGCCCTGTGGTTAAAGCCATCCAAACAGTCTCCATTTCATACAACCTCAGCGAGCATTGTCAAGACTGCTGGAGTCTGTATTTTCTTGGCCTGTAATCCTAACGAAGTAGCTCCCTAAAACATAACTTTCTTTGTTCTCAGCCAAGACGATTTTTGTTTCGGTTGACAGATGTGCCAATCCCTATCCAAAGGGCTGTTTTCCTTTTTTTGTGACGGGTGCGTAACTATCAATGTGTGAATTATATTTAGCCCAGTCCCTTCACTGCAGGTCACAGATGGCTGGATCACACTCACAATGTGAGGTTTGTGTGTGAGATTTTAGTGTTAGGTCCTACTTTATCCTGACAAGTAAAACATGAAGGGAAGCCGGGCGTGGTGGCGCACGTCTGTCATCCCAGCACTTGGGAGGCTGAGGTAGGAGGATTGATGTGAGTTTGAGGCCAGTCTGGGCTACAGAAGTGAGCTCAAGGCCAGCATGAACCGCACAGGGAGACCCTGTCTCAAAAAGACAAAAACAAAATACAAACAAAAAAAAAACCTACGAATGGGTAGGCATAAGCTGAGTTTTCTCCTATTGAGAGGAAGCCTGATTTTATTTTTGTTTCATTTTTATCTGTGTGTTTGAAAGAGGATCTCTGTTCAGTTCAGGCTGGCCTTCAGTTCACTGTGTAGCCCAGGACTGGTGATCCTTCTGCCTGAGCCACACAAGTACAACATGGCCAGTTTTTTTTTTTTTTAATTTTATTTATTTATTTGTTTGCTTGTTATGTTTGTTTGTTTCTTTATTTTATTTATTTTGTGGCTGGCTCAGCCTGCCCTGGTGGTGGGGGCTGGCGCAGCATGTGGTGCCGGGGATCGAACCACAGTCCCTGCAGTTGCCTGAGCTTTCCTAAGCAGGCGCTTTAGACCACTGAACCATCTCGCCGGCCCAACATGGCCAGTTTTGATGTGGTTGAAAAGCCTTCCAGTTCAAAGCCAGGGAGATAGCTCAGTAGAATAAGCACTTTCCTGACAAGCGCAGGGTCCTGAGTTCAATCCCTGGTACTGCAAAAAAAACAAAAAACAAAAAACAAAAAAACTCACAACAAACCCTTCCAGTTCATTCCCACCAGAATTGTAGCAGGGTTTCAGATGCCGCGCGCAACCTCATCATTACTCAATACTGCCCGTCTTTGAGACTTTTGTTATTCTTATGGCTCTCTATCTCATCTGCAACAAAAATTTGAAAGGGCAAATGAGGCCTATTGGAAATTTAGCGTATGTATTTTCTCCACTGAGGAACTGACCCAGGGGTCCTTTACCGCTGTACAACCCTGATTCTTTTTTTTTTTTTTTTTTAATGTATTTAGTTTTTTTTTTTGTTGTTGTTGTTGTTGTTTTTGTGGGACTAGGGTTGGAACTCACGAACTTGCACTTGCCAGGCAGGCACTCGTGCCATGGAGCTATCTCCCCAGCCCCCAATGTATTTGGTGTAGGGTCTCATTAAGCAGATAAGACTCATAGTGATCCTCCTGTTTTCAGCCTCCGCAGCACTGGGATTACAGGCGTGCACCAGCACACCTGGATTCAGGGGCTGGCTCAGCGGGCCTAGGGGGCAGGGTCAGTGCACCGTGTGGTACAGGGGATTGAACCCAGGTTCCTGAGCTTGCCTAAGGAGGCGCTTAGTTTGCTGAGCTATTTTGCCTGACCTCCCAACTCTTTTTATTTTGAGACAGGGTCTCACCAAGTGCCACAGGCTGACCTTGAACTTGTGATTCCCTCTGCCTCAGCCTTTGGAGTAGCTGGGGTGAAGGGAATGCACCACTACTCCAGATTTGTCGACATGGTGACGCCTTGGTATTTGTCGCAAATTGATTCCAGCAGGTGCCAAGAGTACCAGAAAAGCCCAGTGTCATCGTTTTGGCCTGGAAAGGATAGGAAGTCACCAGGTGATTGGCAGGAACAAGTTCTAGCTTTTGTGCTGATCACCAAACAAATGTATGTGAATGCTGGGACAAAATTTTTTTGTTAAAATACAGAGTGGCGGGGCTGGAGAGATAGCTCCATGGCACAAGTGCCTGCCTGGCAAGTGCAAGGTCGTGAGTCTGAACCCCGATCCTGCAAAAAAAAAAAAAACAGAGTGGAAATTCAGAGTTTTAAAGCAGTTGTGTTGGGCATGGTGGCACACATCTGTAATCTCAGCACTTGGGAGGCTGAGGTAGGAGGATCAGTGTGAATTTGAGATCAGCCTGGGCTATGAAAGTGAGCTCAAGGCCAGCCTGAACTGCATAGGAAGAACCTGTCCCAAAAAGACTAATAATAATAATAATAATAATAATAATAATAATAATAATAATAATGATATAAAGCAGTTCCGTACGAAAGTATGATTGCTTTCTTCTGTGAAGTGCATCTTGATTTCTCTCTCATCTAAATCTGTGAAGGACCAAGGATATAGCTCAGCAAGCACAAGGTCCTGAGTTCCATCCCTGCTACAGAAACAACCAACCAACCTCTGGAGATAAACAATAAACAATGAGGGCTTAATAAATAATCTTCTCTGAATCTGTAGCAGACCTTCTGGTGCTCTCTTTAGTAGGGCTGTTGGCTTTTCTCCCTGTGATTCTGGGCATTGAGCTACTCAGCCGCATCTTCTACCCTATTTTTGTTTTTATATGAGGCAGCTCCTGCAACAGTCGTGTGATCTGAGCCCAAGCCTCTGAGCTCCATTTTAGACATGTGAGATGTTACAATAGGAAAGACTCAGTTGGAAAGCTCAAACTCAATGTCTCCTACAATTTATTTATTTTTTATTGTATGTATGTATGTATGTATGTATGTATGCATGTATATATGTCTTTTTGAGATAGTTCAGGCTAGCCTTGAGCTCACTTTTGTAGCCCAGGCTGGTCTCAAATTCACACTGATCCTCCTGCCTCATCCTCCCAAGTGCTGGGATTACAGTCTTGCGCCACCACACCCGGTGTCTCCTATGAAGTTCTCGCAGCGCAGGTCACTTCTGACACCAGAGGCCCCATGCGCCACACATGCAAGCAGTTCTGCAACAGACAGTAGCCGGGAGTCCTCCAAGTCAGCTCCCAGCTGGAGGACACAGTTCTCGGGACTGTCCCCTGTGCACACACACATTAGAGGCCAGCTGCAAGCCCGAGAAGGCCAGGTTCTGGCCGTTACCTTTATTTCTTACCAACCCGCTACACATGGAGGGTGCCATGATTCCCTCCTCGAGTTCTATTCCCATGTGTGGGCAGTTCCCAGGTCTCAGGAAAACATGTTGCTGCTTCTACTCCTCACGGAGAACATTACAGGGGCCCGGGAGATAGCTCTGTGGCACAAGTGCCTGCCTGGCAAGTGCAAGGTCATGAGTTCGAACCCTGGTCCCACAAAAAAAAAAAAGAACCTTACAAAGGACTCCGGTGAAGAAATGCAGAGTGAGGTATGAGGGGAGGGGTGCACAGTCCCCACGCCCTTCTCCAACATGCTCCGCCACTCAGGTGATGCTATACTTTTGGCTAACTGGAAGCTGCCTACATCCTGTCTGAGTTTTTATGAGCACTTCATTCTATGCCTAATGCTAATAGGCTGAGTGGGGAAACTCAGCAAGGTCTGTCTCTTCAGCCTTCTCCTGATATTGGACAAGATCCGTGTGTGTGCGTGTGTGTGTGTGTGTGTGTGTGTGTGTGTGTGTGTTGCTGGAGGTTGAACCCAGGGCCTCATATATGCAAAGCAAGTGCTTTAACCACTGAACTAGTGCCCTCAGACCCCTTATGAAATAGGAGATCTTATCTCAACTCTCAAGCAAGGTAGATGAGAGAAAGGCAGAGTTTCTGGGACCTGCTTTGCAGAAAAGAAATTCAAGGGGTTTTTAGGAGAAAGGATCTTATTTTGTAGTTCAGGCTGGCCTTGAACTCAGAGTTCCTCCTGCCTCAGCCTCCAGAGTGCCAGCATTGGGGGCTTTCGGGTTAGCTCAGTGGTTTAAGCGCCCATGCAGGCAATCCCAGGCAGGCAGAGGACACACTATTCGGTCCCCACACCCAACCTTACAGTAGCCTGAGCCAGCCAAAAAAAAAAAAAAAAAGTCTGAGTGCCAGGATCGCAGGCATCACACCAGGCAGAAATTCTAATTTCTAGGGGCTGCTTGGGGCGAGGGAGATTTAAACAGGAACTATGGAAAAAACACTCCCTGAAAAAGAATATCATAACCTCACAGTGGGTGTGACACGAATATTTTTATTTGTATGCTCAATTTCCACATAACTGAAAGACAAATTGAAACTAAATTGTTATCTGAAATTCTGAGAAATCAGGAAAAAAATCTAAACAGTCAAAATTCCCTAACAGGCCAGTTTCAGTTGCCACAAAATGATGTTCCCTCTGCCTTCATTTTTATATTCTTTACTGCTCTACTCATGAAAAGTAACTTTGGGTACCTGCCAGCTGGCAAGAGCAGGGTCCCAAGTCTGATCCTTGGTACTAAAAAAAACAGTAACACAAGTAGTCTGCTTTTTTTTTTTTTTTATGGCCGGCTGAGCCTGCCCTGGGGGTGGGGCAGGCGCAGCATGTGGTGCCAGGGATCGAATTGTGGTCCCTGTGGTTGCCTAATCTTTTGTAAGCAAGCACTTTAGACTGCTTAACCATCTCTCTGGCCCAGGTAATCTGTTATTGAAAAAGTTGTTTTTATGGTGCATGCCTGTAATCCCAGCACTTGGGAGGCCGAGGCAGAAGGACCGGTGCAAGTTTGAGGCCAGCCTGGGCTACAAAAGTGAACTCAATCAAGGCTAGCCTGAACTACATAGTGAGACCCTGTCTCAAAGATGAATAAATAAATAAAATAATAATAAGTTATTTTTATATTGTTCTGTCTTTGTTTCTACCTGAAGTAAGTTTACCTTTTTTTTTTTCCCTGCCTCAGGACCAGAGTTCGAACTCATGACCTTGCATTTGCCACGCAAGCACTTGTGCTACGAAGCTATCTCCCCAGCCCCTACCCGAAGTAAGCTTAAAATGAATAATCTGCCAGGTGCAGTGGCACATGTCTGTAATCCCAGCACTTGAGAGACTGAGGCAGAAGGACTGACATGAGTCAGAAGCCAGCCTAAACTAATAGCAAGACCCTGTCTCAAAATCAATCAATCAATCAACCAATCAATCAATCAATCAAAAAGAAATAATGAATAACCTGCTTAGTTTTTGCTGCTGTTTTTTGTTTTGTTTTTTTGGGTCCCCCCCCACCCCCTTTATTTCTTTGAGACAGAGGAAGACTGGCCTTCAATTCACTATGTAGCTCAGGCTGCCCTTCAACTGGTGGCAATCCTCCTGCCTTAGCCTCCTGAGCCCTGGGATTTTTTTTATTTTTGTTTCTTTTTTTTCCCCCCTGGGATTAATTTTAGGCATGTGCCAGGGTGTCCAGCTTCATGTGCATCTCTATGCAAATACATGTTAGTCCCTCTGTAAGAGTTGCCAGAGCCTTAAAAATTTGAACTCTATGGAAAAGTTCAAGTTATTTAAGATGTATAAAGTTTGAGTTATTCTAGGTGAAGAAATTTTCGAGATCTGAATAAATAGGACTTATAGTTAAGAATGTAGTATTATGTACTTCAAGATTTGTTAAGAAGACAGATCTCTTAAGGGCTGGCCAAATAGCTCAGTGGATTAAAGCACCTGCAAGCAGATGCAGGGGATGGGGTTTCGATCCCCGGATCTGCCATGCTGGCCCCACCCCAGGTCATGCTGAGATGGCTATTGAGACTGGTGGCATGCACCTGTAGTTCCAGCTCTTGGGAGGCTGTAAACAGGAGGATCACTATGGGTCAGATCTAGTAGTGAGACCTTGAACACCTGTAGACCCTTCCCCCCCACCCCAACCCCCACCCCCGCCAAATAAAAGAAGACAGGTCTCATATTAAATGTTCTTATAACAAAAGCGAACAAATATAAAAACCCAAAAGGACTAAAGATAAAGAGGTTATAGCTCTAAAAACTTTTGGAGGGCCGGCGAGATGGCTCAGTGGTCTAAAGCACTCGCTTAGGCCAGCTTAGGCAACTGTAGGGACTGTGGTTCGATCCCTGGCACCACATGCTGCACTAGCCCCACCCCAGGGCAGGCTGAGCTGGCCATAATAAAAATAAATAAAACAAAAACTCTTGGAGTGTTTCCTGTGTCCGTTACCTTGAGCGTGGGACAGTAGCATGAGTGTTTGCCTATGTCCAGACTCATCCAATTGTGCACACTGGATAGGTATAAAGTTCTGTATAGCAATTATACTTTTTTTTTTCAAGGTCAGGGATTGAACACAAGGCCTTCACACAGGGTTACAAATATAGCTCTTTTTATATTATATTTTGACACAAGGTCTCTATAAATTGCCAAGTTACCCAGGCTGGGCTTGAACTTGTGAGCCTCCTGTCTCAGTTTGCCAGAGAGCTAAGGTAACAACTATGTTGTCACATGTGGCTAGTTAGGCCAGTTTAATTGTTGTAGGTGTTTCATTCACCTAAATTGTCTCGCAATTCAGCTATCAGGGGCTGGCAAGCTAGCTCAGTGGACTAAAGTGCCTGCTTAGGGAAGCTTAGGCAAGCACAGGGACTGCAGTGTGATCCCTGGCACCACATGCTGCACCAGCCTCGCCCCTAGGTGGGCTGAGCCTGCCAGAGTCCCAGCATAGTGGCGCACACCTGTAATCCCAGCACTGGGGAGGCTGAAAACAGGAGGATCACTGGGCCAGGGGGATAACTCAGTGGGATAAG
>PVKN010012159.1:0-21003 GCA_004027915.1 Capromys pilorides
ACCTTTCCAAGCATAAATTAAGACACCAAAGTAATTGTTACTCAACTCCTACAAATGATACACAAAATCAAAATCATACAAGACTATTTCTCTTCATATTTCTATTTAGAAAATAAATTTAATTCCATTATGTCATTACCATAATTTTAAGTCTTTTTCTAAAGCAAACAATTTACCTCAAGTACCCATCATTTATTTTAAAACTTTCTATATTATGCCTAAATTTCTATAATGTCTATTCCTACCTCCTTAACTACAGTGTTTATCTAACCATAAAACATTTATGTTTATGTCTATTGTGTGTATACATATCCATATACACACACAGATATTCATATTTTCATAAAATTATATGAAGAATTTAAGCCACAACAGAGAATACAAATGGAGAAGAAAATGCTGAGGATGCCATAGAGAGGATCTATGTTCCCTTGAAGAAAAAAGTTTTTATAAAATTACTTTTTCACATTAATAATATTTTAGTTCCTTTGCTCCACTTAAATTACATGCCCATCTTCAGTTTGGAATCTTTTCACAGGGAGTATCTCAAAACTGTCAACAGAAATGACATAAAAGGAAAAGGTTCTTTTGACATTTAATCTCTGTAACTGCACTAATTAATATATATATATATATATTTTTAAAAAGGCTTTGCCTCATGTAGAAATACACTAAAAGAGAAGGAAAAGGAGTCCCTCATTCCAGCTCTGGGTACCATCCTAGGTGCTGGACATACAACAACTATGTACAAACTCAGACCCTGTCCTGGAGAGGGTGTGTGTGTGTGTGTGTGTGTGTGTGTGTGTGTGATTGATATATATTGCCACAGAAAGAGGATATATGTATATACTATGCCAGCACACAGTACCATAGAAAGAAAGAGGGGATGAGATGGGGGAGGGGAGGAATTACTATTTTTCATTCAGAGGCCAGAGGAGGAAAAAAAATGAAAGATGACATTTGAAGAAACTAAGAAAGCAAGTTGGTAGGTATCTGTAAGTATCAGGAAAAAAAAAATATATATATATGTAAAAAGTCCCTGAGGCAAGAATATCTTTGGCAAATTCCAAAAAGGAACAAAGATAGACAAGTGGTCAAAGCAAGAATAGTTAAGACTTCAGGTACAAAACTGGAGGTAGGAAGTAAAGAAGTTAACTTTGACCTGCATTTATGTGTCATTTTAGTCAGTATTAAAGTAGACGTGTGGGGCCGGTAAGATGACTCAGCAGTCTAAAGCACCTGCTTCGGCAACCACAGGGACTGCAGTTTGATCCCTGGTACCACATGCTGTGTCAGCCCCACCCCCAGAGCAGGCTGAGCCAGCCATAATATAAGAAAAACAAAAATAAAAATATAAAAATAAAGTAGAAGCCTGGACACCCAGCATGGTAGCGCATGCCTGTAACCCCAGAACTCAGAAGACTGAGGGAGAAGGGTTCACATGAGTTTGAGGCCAGGCTGTGCTGCATAAGCCAATTCAAGGCCAGCGTGAACTACAGGCTGATACAAGGGAGATCTTGTATCAAAAAAAAAAAAAAAAAAAAGACGAAGAAAAGGAAGAAGGAGCAGCGGAAGGAGCAGGAGCAGCAGCAGCAGCCGCCTAGAATCTTGAGATGTGACAAAGGTATTCAAGCTGTTTCTCTTAACTAGCATTTACACTCTGGCCATTTCCAATTAAGAAGTGGGTAAATGCATGCAAAGCATAAAAAAAAAGTGCTAAAGTATTACATATATCAGTAAAGGCGGCTGAAATTATGTCCCCCCACACCCAACTTAAACTGAATAGTTATGTTCCCATGGCAAGCTCTTATGCCTGACTCTTCAGCCAGTCTAACATTCAGCCTTCGCTTGTGTGTAACAATGAAGAAAGACATTAATTACTAATGGTACAGTAAATGCCACAAAAGGACAGTTCACATGACAACAGAACAGACAGGATATCTCTGTAGTATAAGGGCCAGTACAAGGTATAGGTTTCAAGTTTCCTTGCACATTTCTTTCTTACCCTTGTGACACCAGAAGAACACTGTTTACATATGTTAAGCTTTAAAAGGTTCTTATTCTAATAAGATTAAATTAATTCATATCTTTTTTTTCCTGTAGTAAAATTTGTATGTGAGTAGTTCAACAAGCCAAGGTAACTTTTTTTTTTTTTGGCCGTACCAGGGATTGAACTCAGGACCTTGTGTTCACCAGGCAAGCACTCATTCTACTGAGCTATCTCCCCAGCCCGGTAACTATTTATATCTGCCTCATTCCTACCTACCACACTGTAAGATGCCTAAAATATTCATTACTTAAGGTCTGTCTTTCCTTGTTTTCTGAGGAGTTACAGTTGATAGAATCTGTTCCTATTGGGACATCAGGAAAAACTGTTACTACAAACACTACTAAGTTTCTTTATACTCTTCTTTTCATAGATCTTAGTAGAGACAACGAAGAGTAATTGCTGATACATTTGTGTAATCAATTCCACCTTCTCAGAAGGCCAAGGTAGAAACACTGGAAGTACAGGGTAGTGTGAGCAACTTAGTGAGACTCTTGTCATGAACTAACATTTCTAAAAAGGGCTGGGGATATAGCTCAATCTCAATGGCAGTGTACTTGCCTAGCTTATGCGAAGCCCTCGGTTCAGCCCCTAGACAAAGGAAGAGGGTCATGACTGCTTATTACTATCACTTCTTCATAAAAGGGAATACAGAAAAATACAACCCAAGAAGTGGTGCACTTTTCCCAAGACCATCTATCACATGAATCTATTGTCAGTGAGAACTTCAAAATGTGACCATAATAAAAATAATATCTAACACAAGGAGCCTGAAAAGTTGCTGAGATTACAGGCTTTTCAATTTACTCTTGACTTCATAGCTATTCATAGCTATCGATATTAATTTCATTTGGTCACTAGACCATGGCAGCCCATCGTGGATGGATGGATGGCTGGCTGGATGGCTGGCTGGATGGCTGGATGGATGGAAAGAGAAAGGAAGGCAAAGGAAGAAAAGGAAAAGGAGTGAATTAACTAGAAGTTATAAAGAGAGGTTTAGATAACCTAAAAAAAGAGAATCACTGTATTTTTGAGCTCAAAGAAACTTTATTTTATAGGTACTAGAAATCGAGAGCTCAGAATTTCATGCTTGCCAGGCAGATAGGTACTGTGCCACTAAGCTATATCCCTGGCCCAGAAACTTTAATTTAAATAAGCAATTAAATTAGATAACCTCAAAAAGAAATTAGATAACCTCTAAGATTTGATGGAAATGACAACCACAAAGCAAAGACCCTATGGTTAGAACACATAGTAAAAGCACAGGTGATCAAAAACAAAACTGAAAAACCAAGTAGAGTCTACATCACAACGGAACCTTATCCCTCACCCCCAGAATAAAGTTATCTTATTAAATCATTCACATATGTATTAGTGCAAATAGTTTAATCTGTACTCCAGAAATTCTAATATACTTTATATCTTTACAAAACAGATTTCAAACAATTATTTACTTTGAATAATGTAACTCTAAAGTTAAGAATTTTCAAACTATATTTGCGATAACCTATATATATATACAAGAGGTACTGGATACCACTGGCATATTAGCATTCTGTGGTGGAGTGGATTCCCATAACAAAAAATGATGAACTAGACTATAGTATTTTCTACAAGTCATTTGTCACTAATTCCTCCATAAATCTAGTGATCCTCTCAACAACAATTCCAAATAGCTTAAAATATAACCTTTAGAATACAAACAATAAAAAAGAATGTAAGTAACTACCAAACATTACAAAGCAAATTATATCCTTAACTATTATTTCAATATTTGGCTTTTTGTGACCATGGCTTCTGTATATACTTTTGCATGCATATTTTTTCATTTAGTTTTTGATTCATTATTCACATTGTGTTACTATTGGTGATCATGTAGTTGTGCCTTATTTTGTGAGAGTTTAGTCCAGTAAATACTGTAAATTCTAAACCCAATAATTAGAAGCGTTACTGATTATAAATATAACTGATAAATTACCTGACAGCACTTAAATCTGTACAAAGAACAATGGAAGGATGTTTATTGAATTTCTTTTGTTTTTCAATACGTTAAAGATGACATTAAAACATTTCTTTCTAGTAAAAAAATATATTTGGCTTTTTTGTTTTTTTGAGACAAGGTCTTGCTATGTACAGGGTGGCCTAGAACTTACAGCTATTCTGCCATTACAGGCATGCACTATACTGTGCCTGGCAAGTATTTTAAGCTGTTATAAGAATTTTTCAAGGTTATCCTGAGGACAACTGGAAGCCAGCGACATTTTAAGCACAAGATTTAGAAATAAATACACTCAGATCTGCAATTTAGAAAGATAACTTTTTAAAAAAACTTTTCAACAAAATGGATTTTAAATGAGAAAAGGTCATTTAAATAAAAATAACCATTTCAATGGTACAGAGACATACAAAAATTGTAAAGCAGACTGAAAGAAACACAAAGAAAACCAATCAGCACATAACATTTTCAGCTTCTTAAAACTTTCAGTTACTTCATCATAATTCTTCCAAAGAAAGTTGAAAGAAAATTATTCCAAGGCTCCACAAGGTCATGTTACTAAACGATGAAGTGCTTGTTTCTCTGACTCACTGCTGGCTCTGCAAAAAACCTTTTGACCCCACAAATAACAGGGAACCAGAAATCTGACATTTCTGGGCAAAACAAGTAATGCAATAAATAAGAGAAGTCACCCCTGACAATTCTCTTCAAAGTTCTTCCTTCTCTTCTCTTACCACATAGTGCTCTTTTTCTTCATTGTACTTTTTGAAATTCTACAAAGTTCTACATCTGCTGACGGCTTTAAAAAACACTTTTTGCTCGCCACTTATCCAGCTCTCAGTAAGATAACTGACAAGTGACTTTATAATTTCCAAATAGCTTCTAAAACCAACCTGGCACAAAACTCTTACTCATGCTACAACTGGTTAATTCCACCTTTAGTACAATGCAGTTACAAAGCAATTGTTTTTGAAACTACCTAGTCTTGCTTTCTTTCTAGAAGCTATGGAGGAAAAAAATCTGCATTTTCTATTTCTCTATACTAGAAATAGAAAGTAATTTTTATCTCCTCAGCATCAGTCCCTCTATAAAACTATGAACATTAATAAAAGTTCCACAAACACTGATATGTTTCTCCTCCATATGTTCAATTTTCTGTGGAGACCATCCTCAAAGGTAAGGGCAGGAACCCGCTGACCAAGCAAGGGATGTACTATGTAACCATATCTCTTTAGAAGAATCAAATTCTCTGTTCCATTAAGTCTGAAGTGCTGAACTTGGAAACAGTTAATGAGAATCCTCATTAAGTGAAATATCAAAGAAATATCTAAACTCTTCCTGTGACAGCTTGGGCATTCAACTTCTAGGAATTATGTATGAGATGGATTAATATCTTTTAATACATTTCATTTTATGCTTAAATAAACCAAAGTAGGTCTCTGCCATTTGTAACCAAAACAAAGATTATTAAAATAAAGCAAATTTATCTATTAATTTAAGTTGATCACAACTTCATCAGAAATCTCCTTAAGAGGGGCTGGGGAGATAGCTCCAAGGCACAAGTGCCTGCCTGGCAAGTGCAAGGTCGTGAGTTTGAACCCCGGTCCCACAAAAAAAAAAAAAAAAAAAAAAAGCAATCTCCTTAAGGGCTGGCCAGATAGCTCAGCTGATTAAAGCGCCTGTTTAGGCAGGCACAGGGACCAGGGTTCTATCCCCAGTGTGCCTTGCTGGTCCTGCTTCCGGGGCACAGTGAGACAGGGATTGCAACTGGGTGTGGTACACACCTGTAATCCCACAGCTTGGGAGGCTGAAAACAGGAAGATCACTAGGATCACTACCAGTCCAGTTTGTATAGTGAGATCCTGTACTAAGTACATTTTTAAAAAAAGGAAGAAATCTCCCCCTAACAGTGTTCTAAGATCCTTTATGTCTTCTTACAACACAATTCCTGGAATTTCAAAAGGTGATGACTCAGTGACACACAATTTTGTATAGCCCCACTAAGGTCATCTTCCTCATTCCACTTCCCCTCTGATTTAAGAGATTGTAACTGTCTACCTTTTTCAACCTTTCCGTAACATGAGCACCTCTATCTACAAAAATAAATTTTCAAAGAGAATTTTTTATACATTGCTAGACAAAGTAAAAGTATAGGATACTCAAATAAATCTGAACTTCACGTAAACAATTTTAAATGTAAGTATGTCATTTAATGAAAAAATATTCAGTTTATCTAAAATTCAAATTCAACTAGATATAGTACATTTTACCTGAAACTCTAGTTAGTGGAGACAAACTAAATGACCAGTAAAACTGACAGGTTGACAATATCCTTGACAATACAGAACAATGAGTTCTGAGCATAAATTTTAGCTTTTTAAAAAACCATGAAAGAAAAAAGAAATTAGTATATGAAAAAAGAAGCAAATTTTACAGCTCTGGACAATGTTCACATATATGTTATCATCTCAAGTTATTTTTTGTTAGTAAATGTCAACTAATAAAGCAAAAAAGTTAAAAAAATGCTAAGAACTTAAAGATCTCTCTTGGCTAAGCAAGTGATATTGGCATATGCCTTGTAATCCCCACTCTGGGAAGCTGAGGAAGATGCAAATTTGACTCCAACCTGACCAGAATTAGCAAGACCCTGTCATGCCTAGCATGAGGTCCTTGAGCTCAATTCCCAGTACCCCCCCCCACAAAGACCCTATGTCAAAATAAAAATCTGAAGGAGATGGGAGGAATATATAGCTCAGTGCAAAGATCCTGGGTTCAAATCACAATTACCAGGAAAGAACAAAAAAACCATAACCCCTTATATATTAAGATAATTTGAGTAAGATCATGTACATGAAGTACCTAAGTAGAACACTGGCTCAGAAAAGTACTCTAAATAGAGTTCCTTTCTCTTATCCACTCATATATATACTCAGGCTAGAATACTAAGATTATAATAGCTCTTATCTAGTTTCATTGCTTCCAAACTATCTTTTATAAACTATCTTGAATTTGGACATCAGAAATGTTCCAATTAATAAGCAATGGTAGGGCTAGGGTGTAGGTCAGTGGTAGAGTGCATGTTTAGCATTCATAAGGCCTTGGGATTATAGAAGAGCCGATCATTTCAAGCAGGTTTTCTTTTGGGGGTGGGGTACTGGGGATTGAACTCAGAAGCCTGCACTTACCAGGCAGGTGCTTATTCTACTGAGCTATCTTCCCAGTCTAAGCAGGGATGTTTAAAAAACTGTACAAAACAGTAGGACTTAAAACTAGAATCTGAAGGTCATATATGTGCACTATTTTATATGATGTAAGTGTGAAGTTAAGAGAAAATCTTAGGTAGAAGGAGCTACAAGAACAGAAAATGTAAAAGTAAAGAAAAAATGTTTTACAATCTAGCCTCAATTTTTTATGTTTTTCTCTCCCTGGTGTTTCAACAGAGAAGAACAAGTGCTCTAAATCAAGCATTATATCCAAGATACAGTGTAGTGTGCTATCTCCATACCTTTGTTCAGGCCAGTACCTCCCATAATAGCAAGAAATATCCTGTACAATTAATTTCACAGCCTTCATTATCACTGTCCAATATACATAACAATGCTAGCTAAACTAATGTTGCCCTTTCCCTCACTCTTTCCTTGCTTCAAACCATTTCTTTCTCCTCCTAATCCTAACTGACCAAAGGAATTTAACACTTTCATTCATTAACATATAAAGCACACACATAGTTATTTTTAGAGATGCCATCACTAAGTCACTAAGTTGCCCGGGCTAAGCTGAACTGGCTGGCAACCCTCTTGCCTCTGCCTCCCAGAATGCTGGGATTACAGGCAGCCTTGTGCCATTACACCTAGCTCGAAAATTCTGTTTATAAAGCTTAAACTTAGACCCCTGAAACATTTCTCCTTCCCCTTTTCTCAGTGTCTCCTCCTCATTGTCGCCCATTTGCTTCTCACTCCATAATATCTTTTCTCTTTGGGTTTGTAATTCTTTATGGGAAAACGTTCCTCTTACTTCAGAGATTTTTCACTACAAAAACTGTCCACACATAAAACATAAAGCTAGATTAGTATACTGAGCTGTAAAAGGCTTAAATCAACAGCTTCCGACATTGCCAGTTCTGCCAATAATCCACTGAGATTATGGAATACTGGACTATGTATACAACTACTTTTTCTTAGTTCAATGAGAAGAAATTTTTTGTACCAATAATGATTAAAAAAATTATCATGTCTACATCCTGTGCTCTGTATAACTACTATGAGGACAACAATATGAATTGTATCAATTATTTGGAATGTACTACTAACATGTTTTTGAAAATGTCACATTGCTATTTCTTATTAAAATAAAAAATAAGTAAAATGAATTATTTAAAAAAAAACCCTGCCCACAGAGTTTTTGCTGATGCTTAGGGAAAACAGCTTTGCCTATAACTCACTATGACCTGGATTTGTGATATCAACTTGTATTTGGCAATCAGGAAGGCACAATGCTGAACTGCATTTTTCCTAGGTTATTTAACTGATGATTTCTAATAATAACTTACAAGTTGCACACTAAGTTACTGATAACTCACCTGGGTACCTCTAAAAATGTAAATTTCCTGTCCCATTCTAGCCAGCTTTTTTTTCCACCTTGAAGACTGAAATTCTGCACCACTCTAAGACTGTTTGCAAGCGTTTGACATTTGCTAGAAAATCAAGAATCCCCACGTGGCACCTGCACATATGAAATCACTGATGATTTTAATAAATGGCTCCCTCATTGCCACAAGCACCTGGGCTCCATACCCAGCACACACCTGCCATAGCAGCCGAGCCTATAAACGCCCACCTACACAGGTAAAACCCTAACCCTGGATTATAAAAATATGCAGCAATGATAGACAGAATGGACAGACTCTTCATCACCTATTTCAAACTCTCCTTTACAAATAAAGCACAGTATTATTTGTGTTCTTGCTACGAAGGAGAGAATCAAAAGGGAATAGATAGAACTAGAAACAAACCTAGGTGTCCTGCCTAAATGAAGAATGGGCCATAAACAGTAGTAAACCATAAAAATGAATATTTTAATCATTAAATTTGGAAGGTTAAGTGCTCCTTTCAGCACCACACATACCTTGGGCTACATAAGCGAGTTCACAGCTAGTCTGCACTATACAGCAAGATCCCATCTCCAAAAAAAAAAAAAAAAAAAAAGCAAGACCTTGTCTCAAAGAAATATAAGGAAAGAAAGAGTGAGCCTAAGGGCTAGGGATGTGGTTCAGTGGTACTCGTAGAGTTCTTGCCTTGCATGCACAAACTCTGGGTTCAACAACCCCTCAAAAAATGCCTACTAGGGGCCAAGGAGATAGCTCAGTGACATAAGTGTCTGCCTGGCAGGCAGAAGGACTTGAGTTCAATCCCAGTGCAAAAAAGGAGGGGTGGGGGGAGACCTACTAATAGCTAGTGGCACAAACCTGTAATCCTAGCACTCTGGGAAGCTGAGGTAGGAGGACTACAAGTTTGAGCCACGCTTGGGCAACTGAGCAAGACCTAATCTCAAAATAAAAAATAAAATAGTAGTTTAGTGTGAAGGCCCTGAACTCAATCCCCAGTCCTGGGGTATGGAAAGAGGTTAACTAATAATTCTAAGCAGTCTCTTATAAGTGAACAACAAAGTAATAATCAGAGAAGACATTCTCCAGAAATGACCCTGGTCACTGCAGTTTCAGATGTTTACATAGGCATTCTAACATAATCAGGAAAAAGAAATGAATAAAATGTAATGTTTTATTAAGTAGGAGTCTAAACTCACAAATGCACCTTCTAGTTACACTTTATAAAGCAATACACTATATGATGGTTGCATTATAGAAATTAAAGTACAACAGGATGGAGGCAAGAGCAATCCCTTAATATTAAGCAAATAGATTCTCATATTTTCAGGGACATTATTTCTGAACTCAAAAAGTGCTGCATTTCAAATAGATTAGATAAAAGGGAAAATGATATGCCCTTGGCCTTGTAAGATAACTGAAAAACTAGCTTTGCTAATAACAAAAACACCAATATGAAAGTAAATATAAACAATCTTACTTGCTTTTTGGTAATATTTTAAAACTTCCTAAATTTAAACAACTGAAGTAAAAGCATATGTGCATGCACAAATGTACATAAGTAAACTTATAACTAAAACAGGTCTGTTTCATCTGTATCACTGGATATTTACATATTTAGGCTGGTCAATTTTGGAAGTGATCTCATTGGAAAAAGGGGAAGCTGTCTTACATCTGAGGTCAATTTGCATTCAGACATACATAAGTATAATGTCTTAGTATCCTTTGCCAGGTATGGTGGCACATGCCTATAATCCTAGGACTCCAGGAGACTGAGGCAGATCACAAATTCAAGCCTAGGTAATTTTGATCTTAGAAGACCTTATTTCATGATAAAAAGGGCTGAGAACCTAATTCTGTGTGTTCAGAATGTAGCTCTGTGTGAAGGTCCTGGGTTCAAACACCACCCTCATGCCAGTCTCATGCAAAGGTATTGTTTTTCCTCCAAAATTTCCTAAAGACATGATGAGTTATGACTTGTAAAACTTGTAATCCATTTGAAATGACTCCCCCCCCCTCTCTCTCTCTTTCTCTCTCTCTCTCTCTCTTTCTCTCTAATTCCTATTTCTCTGACAGGAAATCTACTTGTAGAGTCAGATTTGCCTTTTACTGGAGGTCCCTCTACCATGAATCATGATAAAAGCTTCCACACAGCATTCATACACACAACTAATAGCCCTGAACACAATTCATTCACCTGCAAGAGCCAGCACATGACTGTGAAGGGTGAGATTGACGATAAGGGCAAAGAACAGTCTTATGCAGCGTGAGAAATTCGCAAAGATCTTCTTTTCCTATTCCCTAGCAAGATGTCAACTGATGAGAAAAGTAAATGGTACTAAACAAAGCTATTTTCCTAAAACTTTACATCTATGTTTCTGAAAGAGGAAGTTGCTTACCTCTGCCTCTGCTGCCAACTGTCTCTTCTTTGTTATCAACTGTTTTATGTCAATTCGACCTAAGGGAAGAAAAAAAAAGCAAGCTTTACACATGCAAGTCTGATTTATTTCAGTTCTGAGTATGATCATGTGTAAATATAATATTGTCTCTCCCTAGTGTAAGAAACTGAAAGAATAAATAAGATCCAAATTGTACAACAGAAAGGCCTGCCAAATAGCTCAGCGGATTAAAGTACCTGCAAGCAGGCATAGGGGCATCGGGTTCGATCCCCGGCCCTGTGTGCTGGCCCCACTCTCTGGTATGCTGAGACAGATGGCAATTGAGACTGGGTGTGGTAGAGCATGTCTGTAATCCCAGTTCTTGAGAGGCTTTAAACAGGCAGGATTACTACGAGTCCAATCTAGTAGTGAGACCCTGAACACCCTATAAACCCTACCCTAAAATACAAAAAAAAAAAAAAAAAGTACAACAGATACTGTAAAATGGGAAGAAAATGCTCAAAATGAAAGAACAACTGAGGTAGGGGAAAGTAGAAAAGGAGAAGGAAAAAGTATATATATATATATATATATATATATGTATATATATGTATATATGTGCTAAGTTACTTGAAGATAATTAGACTTCTAATTTTTATTAGTTCATTGAAAAGAAAGGTTTCTGCTTATACTGTTTGATCAATTTTTTATGCATGTACCTCATAATCTGAGAAACTACTTTAAAGATAATAATATGGAATGTATTAAACATTGCTAATGTCCTGATATCTTGTTTTGAAATTTTGTATTGTTTTTATTGTTTTCTCTCTAAAATAAAAAAGCAAGCTTTAATTTAACAGAAACAGCTACGTAGCAGCACTATTGAAATCATTAACTTTGAAACCAAGTATATACAAATAGGATTAGGTAAACTAACAGTATAACCACAAAATGTGACAAAGCCTTTAAAAGTAACACATGGGCAAAATAAGTAGAAGGAAATTTACATATAAAATACTGAGAAAGGGGCCAGTGAGATGGCTCAGCGGTCTAAAGTGCCTGTTTAGGCACGCTTAGGTAACCACAAGGACCGTGGTTCCATCCCCAGCACCACATGCTGTGCCAGCCCCACCTCCAGGGCAGGCTGAGCCAGCCATAATATAAAAAATAAAATAAAATACTGAGATAAAAGGACAAAACTATAAACATACAGGACAACTACATCATTCACACCATGCCAAAGATCCAATTCTGATAGTACAAGAATTTAGATTCTCTGAGTAGTTCCTACAATTAAGATTACTAAGATACTGCGTAAAATATTAACAAGTACATATCTACACAGAAAAACAAATGAAACTAGAACTAAGGGATACATGAGTGATGTATGGATTCTTGACAAATATTTAAATCCCTGAGTTCTACACAGACAGCCACACAAGGTCTGAACAGCACACAAAACACATTACAGAAGTGTAAATCCTAGTCCCTGTCCAAACTTAAGACTAACAGGATAACATCTAAAACTAAGACTCCTGGGCCGGCAAGATAGCTAAGAAGTCTAAAGCGCCTGCTTAGGCAAGCTTAGGCAACCTCAGGGACCAAGGTTCCATCCCTGGCACCAAAGCTGTGCCAGCCCCACCCCCAGGGCAGGCTGAGCCAGCGATAACATAAAAGATAAATTTAAAATAAATAAATACACAAAACTAAGAACCCTAAGGCTACAGCCTTGGTAAACAGGCCAGAAACAAGTGACCAGAACAGTAAGGTGTAAATAAATGTGTCTACCCGATGCTGCTCAGATGAGAAAAAGAACTTCTAACCACCCCCCTTACAACATTATACGACCTAAATTCACGTTATCTGTGGGTCTGAAACACTTCAACAAGTGTGTTTATTTTAAGCAAAACTATGCTATGTCCTCCAATGTGGAGATACAACGCAATTCCTCCTTAGAAGATTCTAAGGTCAAACAAGGCCTTAAAAAATTCCAACAGATACAGTTTCAAGATAAAAAGGATGAGCTGATAATTAAATCATAAATATACCAGGGAACAAAGCAGTGTAAACAAGAAAAAGCAAAAACCAAAGCCAAAGAAATCAAATTGGAAAAACTGTGACTAAAATTGAGACACAGGTCATGCTTCTATCACAGTAAACATTTATAGTGGTAACAATGAGGCCTGTAACATTTTGCCTAATACTGACTGAAAAATGCTAAATTTCAATATTAGAAATGGAAGGATAAGGAATACAGAATCTAGATCATGTGCCAAAATACCAATACTTTGTACAATTCAAATTTTAGGCTCCAAAAAGGTATTGCTGGATGAAACTGGATGTAAGACAGTCGTCACTGTCCATAATTCAAGTGGAGATAGAAGAACTGTGGCAAGGCAGATAGGACGGCTGGATTAAGCTGCAGGGCTATCCTGAAGGCAGCCTCATTGAAGTGAGCTTACTGAGTATTAAATCACATGAAATTTTCTTTAAATAAAAAATTTACTTAAGGGCCGGCGAGATGGCTCAGCAATCTAAAGCGCCTGCTTAGGCAAGCTTAGGCAACCACAGGGACCACAGTTCAATCCCTGCCACCACATGCTGTGCCAGCCCCACCCCCAGGGCAGGCTGAGCCAGCCATTTATTTATTTATTTTTTTTTTTTTAAATTTATTTATTTATTTATTTATTTATTTGTTTGCTTGTTGTGTTTGTTTGTTTCTTTATTCATTCATTCTGTGGCTGGCTCAGCCTGCCCTGGTAGTGGCGCTGGCGCAGCATGTGGTGCCGGGGATCGAACTGCAGTCCCCGCAGTCGCCTGAGCCCTCCTAAGCAGGTGCTTTAGACCACTGAACCATCTCGCCGGCCCCAAAATTTTATTTATTTGTTTGTTTCTTTCTTTCTTTATTTATTTATTTTGTGGCTGGCTCAGCCTGCCCTGGTAGTGGGGCTGGCGCAGCATGTGGTGCTGGGGATCGAACCGCAGTCCCTGCAGTTGCCTGAGCTTTTTTAGGCAGGCACTTTAGACCACTGAACCGAGCCAGCCATTTAAAACAAAAATTTACTTAAAAAAATTTTTTAAAACTTCCTTCTGACCACCTTAGCCCACTACCTGTTGCTAATAACAATACCAAAGGGAGATTTATTTTTTGATAAAGAAATTTATTTTGGCCCATGGTGTTGGAGATCAATGGCAGAGACTGAAGGCAGAGCATCTCTGTTCCCCGCAACTTCTCCTTCCTTTATAAAGCCACTAGAATCAAGTAAGATAATTTTATCTAGCCCAAATCAGTTTATGAATACCACACACAGCTTGTTTCTACCCTCCTAATACAATGAGGAGTACTGGAAGAAGACAAACTATGCTAAAACATATACTGTAACTATACCCAACTTAAAAATTAAAACACTGAGCTGATGTGATGATACAACTTTAATCCCAGCACTTTGGGGGGTGGGGAGGTGGGGGGGGTTTGAAGTAGGTGAACAGCAGTTTGAAGCCCAGCCCAGGCTACTTAGTAACTTAGTGAGACCTGGTCTCAAAATAAAAATTGTAAAAGGGTTGGAAGATATCTCAGTATGCATGTCCTGAATTCACTCTCCAGTAATGACTCCCCCCCCACATTAAAACACATAAGGCAATAATGAAGATCAAGCCACGTTTGAAACGTCTGCCTAGTCCTAATATCATTACCTGATAACACCAATTATTTTTTACATGAAACCTGAAAGAAACTGATAAATCCTTAAGATTTCATTATTCCTAACAATTCTAAGAAATCAGGCCTACAACAGTAATTTTCATGAATAAATGTTAATTACCATTTGTGAAGCTTATTGTATCTAATAATGCTAAAACCATATTCTACTTTTAGCTAGGCTTGGCAGTGCTCCCTGCCACCCAACCCTCAGGAGGCTGAGGTAGGAGGACTTCCTTAAGTTCAATAGGGCCAGTGTGGCCTACAAAACAAGACCTTGTCTCAAAAATTAAAAAACAAAACGAACTGCTCGTTTCAAAAAGTTTTAAACATCTTTCTAAACTTACACACTTTACTGCCTTAAAAAAAAAAAGCAGCATATACCTCAGATATCTAATCTTTAAAGCAAGTGAAAGTGATCAGTACTGAATGTACTGTACTATTACAGTGAAGCTTCAGTGCAAGCTGAAATGCAAAAAGTAATCAAACCTGTACTACAAGACCAGCCCCACAGAGTTACACTTTTCCAATTAGCTGGTTCTTTTGATGATTTTCACTAACTGTTCCCTGTAACAATCCTATGTTTCTGCTATAATACCAAATTCAATGCCAAAGTTACCCATGAGGGGGAAAAAATGACAAGCCAGCTCATTGGATCAGTACCATTTCTCATTCAGTTTATGCACTCACTCATTAAGCTAAAATCCTGTAAATGCAGGGCACTAGGTTACATATCTCAGAAGGAATACACAAGCAGAAGCTTATAATACACAGAAAGGCTATGAGAGTATGAAGCAGGGGTGGAGGTGGGGGAGCTGTTGCCAGGAAGTCAATATTTGAGCTAAAGGGCTGGAATAGAGCTCCTGAGTACAGTGCTTACTGAGCAGGCATAAAATCCTTGGTTTGATCTCCAGCACAGTATCAGAAAAAATAATTTTGGGCTGAAGCTCAAATGATACAGAAAAATTTCAGAACATAAGCTAGAAAGATTTTTCCAGAAAAAAACAAATAACATGAAGTTTTATTGAGTTTGTTGAGACTTGAACCCCAGCCAAATGCCTCTAAATACCAAGCTTAAAAATAAAAAAAACAGATGTCAAGCATTCATTGCTTTATATAATTTAAAACTTGTGTCTAAAGGGAGCTCTTATCTACTTACCAATTATATTCTGTCCAATGGAAATAGTATAATATAAATCATTACATAATCTCAATTTTTCAGCCAGATATGGCAGCACATGTCTGTAATCTCAGTTCTTGGGAGGCTGAAACAGGAATGTCAGCCAGTCTCAACTGCATTATGAGTGTAAGTCTAGCATGAACTATATGGCAAGATCCTTTATTCAAAAAAAGAAAAAGAAAATATTTCAAATCTGATGTGTATTTTATAATTTTAATGCATCTTAAATCATATTAGCACATTTTAATTACTCAACCAGATTACACTCACTAATGTATTTCTACTAGCTTCCATACTATATGATGTAGTTCTACACAAGGCTAAATAAATTTTTTTCTATAACAGCCCAGACAGTAAAAAGTTATCTTAGGCCATAGAATCTACAACTACATAGCAATGACTCAAATTTATTTGGGGTGGAAGTAATTGGTGTTTTTTTTTGTTTGTTTGTTTTTTGATTCTTTGTTTGGTTTTGTTTTTTTGCTTTGTTATTTGAGACATGCTTTACTATATAATTCAGGATGGCCTTGAACTACTTATGGCAGTTCTCTTGCCTCAGCCTCCCCAGTGCTGGGATTACAGGTGTGCACTACCACGCCTGCCTTCAATTTTAAACTAAGTGAACATACCTGTGATTACCAACCCTGCTCTAGATGACGGAGTGCATTATAAATATGGCTGGCAAATACACCAGAGAAGTATATCTACACATTAACTTTAATAAGGGAACACAGCTATAGTGAACAGCGCCAACTGCATTCCCAACAGGGTATTTCACTGCATTTGTCAGAAACCAACTTAAGAGTGGACATGGAGGGTTCAGAATATAGCTCAGTGACAGAGAGCACACTAAGCACACAAGGCCCTGAGCACGAGTCTCTGAAAGCCACATACCTGCCCACCTACCCATGGAAACACACACACACACACACACACACACACACACACACACACACATACACGAATGGGTGTATTATCAGTCAAAATGTAGTATGGTACAGATGACCCACTTAAGCTCACTAACTGATAAATTTAAAGAGGGATGTTTTACAAATGTATGAGCAGAATATAGAAGAAAAATGGCAAACAATGCTATGGGATTCTAGGGATGGTACCATACGTCATGAAAACTATTGTTATCCTCTTTGAAACCCAGAGAACTTGAGGAGAAATATTAGACAGGAATGATGGTTACTCAGCAGACAAGACACCAAAGAGATAAAGGCACTCACCTTTCTCTCCACCATGAGAACTCCTGCCTCCAGCTGGCCAATGCTACCAGAAACCACAGAGGGCAGGGAAGCCTATCTATACATCCATAACAAGATCAGCCTCCCAGCGCAAAAAAAGAGAGTAGAAAAGTGGAGAGGAAAAAAGGAAGACAGGACAGCATGACTAGAAACAATCTTTGGGCCAACAAGATGGTTCAGCAGTCTAAAGTGCCTGCTTAGGAAAGCTTAGGCAAGCACAGGGACCACAGTTCGATCCCAGGCACCACTTGCTGCGCCAGCCCCATCCCCAGGGCAGGCTGAGCCGGCCATAATACAAAAGAAAAAGAAAAAGAAAGGAAAGGTAAGTAATCTTTGCCTATGAGACAAGAAAAGTCTGTTGTGAGAACTGCTAGACAAGGTTTGATTGCTCCAAAGAGAAGTTTTTTTCCCTCAGATGAAAATTATTCTTTTGGGGGCTTTCGGGTTAGCTCAGAGGTTACAGCACCTACGCAGGCAATCCCTGTCAGGCACAGGGGACAGCAGTTCAATCCCCACCCCACCATTAAGGCAGCCTAATCTGGCCAAAAAGAAAACTATTCTTTTGATTTACCACTGTCTTTATCCAGCCTAGACTTACTAACACTCTATCATTTCTATTCTTTCTTTAATACTATCCACAATTTCCTGGCCCCACCAGCCCACACGCCAACATCAGTCATCCACTTCTAGTTCTGCACTCCATACACTATAGACTTGTTTGTTTTATGAAGTAGGATCTCGCTATGTTTTCCAGACTGGCCTTGAACTTAATATATAGCCCAACATGGCCTCAAACTCATGATATCCTTCAAGCGCTAGGATTACAGGCATACGCCACCACACCCAGCCTACAAAAATAATAGGCTCATTCCAAATGTAAGTCTCAACCAGGCCTAAAATGAAAAGATCTAATCGTTGTCCATGCCTCTTCAACAACTTCTACGACATTCCTCACAACAGTGGTTCAAAACTTTTTCAAGTCAGTTTACCAAGCAACCTTAGTTGTTTCCTGTTTATCAAATGTCCTTTCTTAAGGTTCAGTATCATAATTAGTTTCTCCAATGTTCCTGTGTCAGAGGAAAGATGGCCTGTCTTCTTCAAGATTGACTATCCAAATTATTATATTAATCCTTCCCATATCCTTTAAGAAGTTGTTTAGAAAGTTCCCAACCAGAGTCTTTTATATCATCCACACATATTTATCTATATTCTTTTAAAACTGCAGTTCTGAAATTGAGATGGATACCATCAGTGGTACTCAAAACCTGTAGTTCTACAAACATTATCCATAAAAAAATCTGCAAACATCAAGCCTATCATTTAATAAAATTTACTATTAGGGTAAAAGTAAAGTTTTTTTAAAAAAATAAGACTTTAAAAGTTATGCAATAATATACTCATTACAAGAATACCAGCAATTTTTTTTTTAAAGTTATAGTTTAGGAAGCAACACTTTAAAACCAACAGCTCCATTTAACCCCACCCCCCTTTCCTTTAATATATAATGTCCTGTAAACTGGGTGTGGTGGCACACATCTGTAATCCCAACACTCAAGGGGATCACAAGTTTGAGACTAAGTTGGGACTGTGTAGTAAGTTCAACGCCAGCCTGAACTACATAGAGACCCTATCTCAAACCACACCTGCAAAAAGGGTTCTGCAAAAACGTTTTACACTTATATTTCTTTTTCTTTTTTCTTTGAGACAGGGTCATGCTGCATAGTTCAGGCTGGCTTCAAACTCTCAGTGATCCTTCTGCCTCACTCTCATAAGGATTACAGGCATGTGCAATCATGCCTGGCTTTCCAAACCATTTCTGCAACTCTTTTCTCTCTGAGATCATTCTCGTCTCCAAATGGTTAAAAATTCATCTTTAAATTACCTACAAAGTTGAACACATATAAAGTACATACATATTTGAGGTGAAAGAGACAACAGTAGCCCTGATCTGACCTATACATCATAATGCATACATACATAAATTATCAATAACCCGGTGAGGAAAAAATTAAGATACTTGGTTTCACTTTTATCTCAAAAATAAACTGGAGGCCAGACATGGTGGTACACACCTGTAATCCCAGCACTTGGGAAGCTGAGGCAGGAGGATCAGTGCGAGTTCGAAACCAGTCTGGGCTACAAAAATGACCTCAAGGCCAGCCTGAACTGCATAGCGAGACTCTGTCTCAAAAACACATACATACATACATACATAAATAAATAAACAAACAAACAAACTGGAATTCAAAGAAATTAAATATTTTGCACACTGCCACATACATAGCCAGTAACTGAGCTTATGGAAACCGTTCTCCTTTTTTTCCTACTTTATTATAACTTTATTTTCTACATACTATATCTTAATTATTTTTCCCCATTCCTCTCCTCTTCCTCAACTTTTTTTTTTTTTTTAATGGAGGGCTCAGCCTGCCCTCAAGGTGGGGCTGGCACAGCGCATGGTGCTAGCGATCGAACCACGGTCCCTGGGGTTGCCTAAGCAGGCACTTTAGACCACTGGGCCATCTCGCCAGCCACCTTCAACCTTTTTGTTTTTAAAACTAGAAACCCATGTTTTCTGACCCGTTAGTCACACAGCACTTAAAAAAAAGGAAAAAACAATCAAGCCTGGCCTACGCACAGTAATCAAAGATGACTAAGGAGTAAAAAAGAGTGACTATTACTTCAAGTTTTGGCTTTTTTAACAAACTTTTTGTCTATTTGTAGCAGGTACAGAATTAGCTAATGACTAGCAGCAGGATCATACTGTGTAAAAAAGCCCAAATTCATTTGAAAATCCTGGTTATTTTTGAAAAAGCTCTCATTGATCACATCTTAAAGTACTTGTAGCCAGCTTTATCTTGCTCTATATGAAAAGACACAAACAATCTGAAAGAGGCATTTGAAAGGCATCCTTAGGACCAGCGAGATTTTGGCAAGTAAATAAGTGCAGAGACTAGGGCTGGATTCCTGGTCCGCATGCTGCACCGGCCCCACAGCTGGACACACTGAGCCAGCAATCCAGTCTGGGTGTGTTGATGCATGCCTGCAATCCCAGTGCTCGGGAGGCTGAAAACTGGAGGATCACTAGGAGTCTGATCTGTGCAGTGAAACCCTGTAGACCCTGTACTAAATACAAAAAATAAGTAAGTACACTTGAAATGCAACAAGCTTTGACCCAGTAATTCTGTCTTTAAAGAATATACTCTGCAAGGGGGCTAGCGAGATAGCTCAGTGATCTAAAGCACCTGCTTAGGAAAGCTCAGGCAACAGCAAGACCACGGTTCTATTGCCGGCACCACATGCTGCACCAGCCCCACCCCAGGGCAGGCTGAGCCGGCCATAACAGAAGGGGTGGGGGCGGGGAGGAAGAAAGAAAAAAAGAAAGAGAAAGAAAGAAAGAAGAAAGAAAGAGAAAAAGAGAAAAAGAAATCCAGCTATCCCCCTTCCCCCTACTGAGAATTTTTCCAGAAGAACTGAAAACATCATACCATAGTGATACTTGTGCACCTATGTTCATAGCAGCACAATTTGTGATAGCCAAATCTTGGAAACAACCAAAATGCCCATCATCTGAAGAATGGTTGAAAAAGATGTGGCATTTTCACAAAATGGAATATTACTCAGCTATACGGAATGATAGACTAGAAGACTTCATTTATAAATAGATGTATCTTGAACATATACTCATTAGTGAAATTAACCAGACCAACATATGCCAATATCATATAGTCTCCCTAACATAAGGACTCAAAAGAAGAAAATAAATAAATGAATAAATTTTGAGTGGTACCAGGAATCACTCTCAGGACCTTGCGTTTTCTGCATCCTCAACCTCTATAAATTTTTTATTAT
>PVKN010012160.1:0-21002 GCA_004027915.1 Capromys pilorides
AATAATTTCTTCTGTTCTCTACTGTCTTGCTGGGATCAGATGTTTAGAAAATCAGGTCCTAGGAAGTTCACATTTACTTAGGCAGCTGTTTGAAATTTTGTTTCACAATCCAGGTTACATAAAGTACAACTTAATAGAGACGGAGAGGGGCCAAGGAAAGGGAAAGAAGAGATCAGAAGAAGGCAGCTTCCCTGGTAGGGGTCCTTCAGGAGAGCCGCTGGGTCTGAGTCCCAGGACTCTAAAGACAGAACACAGTCCACACCCATGATTGAGGGAAGCTGAGATATTTCAGAAGGCACCGTGACAAGGGCTGCCTCCAAACGGGTGACAGCCCGCCCTAGCCTCCTTCCACCAGTGATGCGAGCCCTGGGAGCTGGACTGCTGGGGCTGGACTGCTCTCCTCCAAGGAAGTCTGGTCATCTAACAACTGATTTTTCAGGTATCAGGTTCTTCTTTTGGAAAGATCAGATGCTCACATGAAGACATAACCTTTTAAAATTCCAACCACCTTCTTACCAGAAAAGGAGAAAACCTTAGATCAAGGCCATGAACAGGTAACTTACCTATGCTGAAGCGAGAGGACTGTTACACACACCTCTCCTGGACTCTGGCTTGACTGTCTTCTGCGACAGCCGCTCACACCGAGAAAACAGAACTATATGGGCATGACGTGCTATGATGACTACATGGGACCTCTGGAGAGTGCCCCTCTGACACCTAAGTGCCGAGTTAATGTAGCATATACTGGAGCTCTAACCAAGAGCAACACAGTTTACTAAGGATCAGAGAGGTCACATTTGTACAGATTCACTCCATGCCTTTTCAGTGTTGTATACCAATGCTGCTAGATAAAAGGAGAGAAAATACTTAATGGCCAGTGGATCCCCCCCCCTGCATGCTCTAAGGAGACAGCCAAGCTAGCATCTGTCTATTTTCCACCCACAGTTATGTACTGTATGAGACATCAGCAAGGAGTAGAGAAAGTGTCATGGGGGAGACAGCTAGCAATACCACAGCTAGGGAAGTCGCTGCAAGCTCTTCATCCATGCGCCCTTAATTGGGAGGGACCTTTAGGGCAGGACCCAACTTCAGTAAAAGAGGCGGGAAACTGGATGGGCCTTATCTTTCTACACGGCTACAGTCATGGAAAGTTGCTCCCTCCAGTGGCCAATTAATAGAAGATTATTTGGAATAAGACAACAGATGGCAACAAAATTGTTCCTAGGCAAAGGACTTTTTCAGATAATCCAACAGGGAGTGAACACAGATGAAGCCTGCTAAAGGAACAATCTTGCAGGAGAGCCGTAGCTCCTCCTGGTGTATGAAAACATGGAAAATGCCCAGGGCAGGGCTCTCAACTTGGCTTCATTTGTATACCCAGACGTAGAGGAATTTAATACTTGCTTGTTTGGAGAGCGACGTTTACTAATTGGGTGAAAGCCTTTCCTTAAAGAATGGAAAAGGCGGGTCGGGGAGATAGCTCCATGGCACAAGTGCCTGCCTGGGAAGTGCAAGGTCCTGAGTTTGAACCTCAGAACCGCGAAAAAAAAAAAAGAATGGAAAAGGCACACAAAATGGCCAGGCCTTTCATTTCAGAGATCCTTCCCAGGAATGGGCTCCCTGGAGCCTACAGCAGTGGTGGGAACTATGGCAGGGATGTTATTTTCCTTTCAGACAAAAGATGTTCATGTATGAGTTGTTTTTTCTAAGCTAAGTATTACGGTTTAATTGCAGTTTGGCACTTTGTTATAAGTGTGTCTTGGGTTACAGTTTGGGCCTTGCCTCTAGGCTGAGTCCCAGGTCCCGAGTGATAATAGTCCTTCTTTCAAGGTCATGGTCACTCAGGAAGTCCCTCAGGCACTAGCCATTCTTCAACTTTTCTTTGTGCTTAGAGACCTGAATCATCAGGTGAGGCTGAAGAGATGAGCAACACCTTAAAGAGACATCTTTGAAAGTGGACCCATCGTCCCTTCCCATTAGCTTTAGACAAGATGAGCTCACCTCAACGTTTGCCGTCCCAAGGTGAGACGCTGTGTGGAAGAACTTCTCTAGCCGAGTACAAGATGTTCCCATGCTGACTAAACCGCAGTAGTGCTGTGCCCAGCCTTGAGAGCAGGGACTGCCAGGTACTGGCTGATACACGGTGTCATGACTCGATAGGGAGTCAGGATCATCATTTTGTAAATGTGCTGAGCTTGTGGAAGTGGAGGGCGCAGAGAAGGCGGAGATAGACAGCTGGTGCACCACATGAGGAAGAAGAGGCTGGCTCTGCCTCCCTTGGCTCTTGCTGTCCTCTGCCACCTCTAACGGTCGTAAAAGCAACGAAGAGCCACAAGGCAGGAGCAGCACAGGCCACCCATCCCAGAGCTGGGTGTAGCGCCCACACCCATGGTCCCAGCATTGGCCCCTGAATCGGTCATAAACTCTAGAAACCCAGCCCATGACTGGATGGAGCTTTGGGGCACATCTAGACATAAACCATAACAATTACTAAAGCAAGCGGAATGGTAACCAGTGCTGTAAAACGGAACTTTCTATGTTACTTTTTTTTTTATGTACACAACTTTCCCAAACTTCCTCCTTCTAAGCAAAAAACCAGCACCTCTCTTCTTAGCCCCAGAAAGGGTTCCCTTTTGTTTCTCTGGGTTATTTGACTTTTTTCCTTAGTAATTGCAATTAACAAATAATTCAAAAGGAAAACATGAAAAACTTTAACTGTTCTAACTCTTTACAGATGAGAAACTAGGTTGAATAAGCCGCAACAATTTCAAGCTGGTAGTAACTGCACTGAACCACCCGCTACTTCCTGAGTCCTTGGGATGACTCCTCCAAAGCCTCCTTGCCCCCGCACCACCCTTCTTCACAGAGGTGGTCCTAGGAGCTCTGCAGGGACCTTGATGGGCCCTCCCTGCTGAGCATGCTGAGAGACAGCAGGTGTGCTGCTGGAGCTCTCTGGGTGGCTGACGTTGGTGAGAAGAACGTTGCAGGTAGCTAAGCTAGAGGGAAAAACAGGCAGTCAGAAGGCAAGGCCTTCAGAAGGAGGCAGTGCAGGAAAACAAGGTACAAGGACAGGCACTCCTGCTGCGGGCCAGAATTGAGAGATCAAACAGATGCGTACCTCCCTAAGGATAAACAGCAGGGATTGCTATGCCAAATAGGCTTCTATCCCCTTAACAATAACAACAAAAGAGCCAAAAAGAATCACTAACCCAACCCCCTACAGGAAAAGCCCCTGTTCTATATCCATACCCGCTCGCTATGTGACTGGCTTCTCCATTTGATACCGATTTAATCAATTTTACTTGAGCAATTATGCTTGCAATCTTATTGGTAGGCCATAGTTTAGTCCCACCTCAAAGCCACCTTGGGTGTTCCCACCCTAGATCCACCTCCCCTCATGGTTTTGCTCTACAAAAATCCCTAGAAAAGGCAGGTTCCTTGGCAATCCACTGGGGTCCCCTTCTGTCCCTCTCTCAGATAGGAGTTTTCTTTCTCTCAATAAATATATTCTGCTCTTGAGCTCCGTTGTTCCTAAAATTCATTCTTGGGTTTTAGAGAACACGAACTCTTGCCCAGGTGTCTTTCCTTCCTCTGCATCACTGCAGCTGGGTGGCGCTCCGCTCCCAGCATGTCGCCATGTTGATGCTGACCTTGGTGCACACACCTAGCTGGCACAGCTCTCTGCAGCCCAGGACTCCTGGACTCAAGCAGCCCTTCCATCTCAGCGGGCCTTCTGAATGCTACAGGAGAAGAAAACTCCCAACCTGGCTACAAGCACCATAGCTCAGGTAAAACTGATTAGATTGGGACCAAATGGGAAAGCGAGTTGTGTGGCAAGCGGGTATGAATACTAAACAGGGTTCTTCCTGTGGGGATGGGTTAGTCACTCTCTCTGGCTTTTTTTTTTTAAGGTGATAGAAACCTACTTAGAATATCAATCCCTGCTGTCGATTCCTAGGAAAGTATGTGGCTGCCTTTGTTTGACCTTTTGTCTTGACCCTAGCCCACACCAGGAGTGTCTGTCTGTCCCACAGCTGCAAGGTATCATGCCTTGCACACTGGCTCCTTCGGAGGCCTAGCCTTGTCTGACTGTATTATTTCTATCTAATTCAGCTGCCTGCAACAGGCAGACCTGTGGGAGGTACCCCCACACTGCTGGTGTGCAGGAGGGAAGGCTGGGAGCCCTGACTCAGTGGGGTGCAGGAGGCCTGCACTTGAGAGGCTCCACCCATCTGTGCTGCTCCCCTCATCCCTGCTGATTTGTCTAAAGAGCAAAGGGGGCCAGCTTCCTCCTCTGGAGGGCAAGCGGACTCCTGAGAAGCCACCTTGCACGCACCGCTGCTTTGTCCTGGAAGCGGGCCTTCACTTGGGCTGTACCACTTCATCGCTCTGGACACCTCGGGAGTACCAACAACTCCTATTGCATACCTTATATCAAAATAAGTCCAATTGGACCAGACTTAAGAGGAAACCCAAAAACAATTAAACGCAAAAGGAAAGCACAGAGGTCTAACAGAGAAGGACCAAGTTTGCCCGCAGTCTACGCCAAGCCCCTGGCGGATGACGGACAAAGGCTGTGAAGAAGCAGTCGATAGAAAGGAAATTCAGCTGGCTTGACTGACACAGAACAGAGAAAGAGAATGGGGTACCAACTCCTGCTTGTCCCTCTGGCAAATTTTAAGCCTCTGGTCTAGTCCTGTGCGGATGGGGTATGGAGGGAGCACCCGTGGAGGGCAGTTGAGCCACACCTACTTCACCGCTCCCCTCACTTAGGAAAATTCCTTTCAAAGTCAGTCTTCCACCATGACAATTAAAAAAAAGAAAAGAAAGAAAGAAAAGAAAAAAAGAAATATCTCCATGCTGCATTCTAGTATTTAAAGGGTTTACAATTTCATCCTAACTGAGAACCAAACAGGCTTCTCTCCTACTACTGTAGAGGTGGGTAAAGGGACTGTCCACTCACCTTGTGCCCTGGGACATCCCCAAGTAAGGGGGCTGTGCTTGGTCCATGGCAACACTGGCTGCTTCTGTTCTCTGCCTTCTGGTTGTCCTGGTTTAATGTTTGCAGAGAGAGCAAGAGGCTGGCACGGGCCTTGGTAGTCCTGGGCCTTCCTGACCCCTCCAAACTGCTATTGGCTTCACTGCAGCTTCCTAGAGAAACCATGGAGATGGCACTAGTTCTGCCTGGGTAGCTGAGATTGGTCAGCTGAGCAGCAGACCGGGGACTGTGGGGCTTGGGGCTCAGGGGTCTGCAAGGCATAGCTTGGTGTCCACAGGCCAAGCAGCAGGCAGAGGTGCAGGGCAGGGTGCAGCTGATGCCAGCCTGCTGGGCCCTGGGGCTGGTGGGGACCTGCAGCCAGGACTTTGGAGGGAAGATACTGGAAGCGAAGGACCCATCCTCTTCCTGGGGGGCTGTGCATTTGATGGTTGGTTCACTTTTCCTCCTGGGATCTGGAGACACCAAGCTGCTGGGTGACAGAGGTGTAGGACAGTGTGGAGGCGTCCAGGGACCACTAAATGCCCTGCTCTCTTTGTCCCCAGCAAACTCCTCACAGCCACGGCTGCTCACGGCTGCCTCGGAGCTGAGGGGACTCACTGAGGAGGGCCTTCTGGCACCTCCCACATCTTTGCTTTTCCGAAACGCATGCCAGGGGCTCTGGCGCAGCCTGCTCTTCTTCTGGCCCTTGATCAAGTCCTGCGGGTGGTCAGTGGCATTTTCTTTTTCTATCACCTTCAACTCAAAGAGGTTCACAAAGGTCTTCTGAGCCAGGGCCAGCCTCGCCCGCAGTGTCCGCTCGGGAACCTTCAGTCTCTCGCTGCAGCTTCCTGAGCATGGGACTGTACTTCTGAGCTCTTCCAGTGTCCCCACTGGCCAACCCTCCACGGGCCCGGCAGCCCCTTCCTTTGTACCGTCAAGTGCTGTCCTGGGGCAAGTGTTCCTGTGCCTACATAAGGCTGTCCCATGCCAGCCTGCCGTGGCCTGAGGACATGCTGTGTGGAGCTCCCTGGGCCTCAGAGAACCTGTGGCACAGCCCCCTGAGGTCCAGCCCGGGCTCCCAGAGGAATGCAGTCCCTCAGTCTGCTGTGTGCCCTCGGACCTGGGCTCCGGACTTTCCACAGGTTGCATCTCTTCTGGGGGCTCCTCTAGATTCAGAGTCTCGTCGGGAACAGCTTGGGGGACCAGAAGTCCCACAGTCTCCATGCTTTGGGCCCCTAGCTGAAGAGCCCCCCCATCCTCTCCTAGTGCTGTGCCTAAGAGGGGCTCAGAACCTCTTCGACAAGCTGATGTTTTCCAGGCTCTAGGGGATTCACATGGGGCTGTGCTTCCAGGAGATGCTGGCTTTTCCCGTGGAAAGCCACTGGTCTGTGATTCTAGAAGTGCGTGCGCTCTCCTCCCGGTGGCCTGCAAACCTTTCTGTTCCACAGCCACAGTGAGCAGCGCACACCTGCCCCTTGGGGCCACAGCTGCTTTGGGCTCCAGATGCAGGGCTGTGCTGCAGGGCTGGGCACCATCACCAGGCTGTTTCCCACACGCCCCTTCCCCAGGGCTGCAGTGAGACTCGGTGGTTGCTGGGCATTCAGAAAGATCCTGCTCCGCGTTATTCCTGCCCTTGAGGTCTAGCACCACGGCCTCTTCAGCCTTTGTCACAGTGTCTGCTGCCCTGAACATGGGGGTGGTCTGTGGGACACCTGAGCTGTCTCCCACTTCCCAGCAGCCTGGCGCACTTCTGTTCCACACCTGGGCCCCACCACCATTGCAGTGGCCTGGGAAGTTTCCTCTCACACCTGGAACACACCTCAATGTGTCATTACCGGTGAGGCTTCCTGACTCCACAGCAGCTGCCTGCAGGAGACTTTGCTCACTGCTCACGTCAGCAGTGGACAGGGCCGGGCCAGCGCCCTGGGCCGCTGGGGACCTGTTTTCTGGGCTGTGTTCTGGCTTGTGTGCAGTGGGCCCAGGTACTTCCTCTGGACTTCCCAGCCTCACCAGGTCTGAAGTTGGGCATGAAGCAGCTGGGCATGTTCTGGAATCCTGTCCGGGCTGGTTTTCCTGAGAAGCCCTTCTTGAGCTACGCCCACTGGATCTGAACTGAGCTTGTGAATGAGACCTGCTTTGCAAAGCACAGAGTAAGTGAAACAGCTGGGTGGGTGCGGGGCAAAGCGTGCTCTGTGCTTGTGGATTCGTTTCAGTTTCTGTCCTTTGCCTTAACAGAGTCTCAAACTCCACACAGTTCTTGGCGTGGGCCCTGGTCCATGTCTGCCTGTGTGGGCAGCAATGCCCTGGGGTTGCCCTGTGATGATTGCCAATGTCTCCTGGGGTGCTGTGGTGATGTCTGGCAAGCAAAAGGCACGAGACATCTAGAGGAGGCTGGCAAGCAGCCCCCAAACAGGTCTGGGCCCAGAGTGAGTCTGTGTCCACTTCAGGGACTGGGCCACTTCCTGTCTTGGTTCTGGTCTGCAGGGGAACTGTGTGGTCCAGCCAGCCTATGTGAGGCTGTGCTGGTGGCCTGGCCTGGTCGTGGGTATTTGGCCAGCTTTGACCTAGTTCACAGCAGTGGAGGAGGAAGGGCCAGCCCACGGGAATGTGCAGATAGCTCTCAGACCTGGACTTCTGAAGAGAAGCCACAGGAAGCCCCCTGAGGTCTCCCACAGTCACCCTCTGCTCAGGTTGGGGGCTATACCTGCCAGAGATATTACCTGAGGAGCACCTGGCTAGCGCACAGCCTTGCTCCTGCTGGGTCACACAATCCCCAGCAACTGCAGCAAAGTCGCACATCTCATTTTTGTGAGACTCTTTCTCAAAGCGAAGGGAAAATTTTTGTTCTTTCTCTGCATCAGGTCCAGGGACATAGGTCAAATGCGGGTCCTGGATTGGTCTATCTGCGGGGACACCAGGCCAATCCCAGCTTGCTTCTCCGTCTATGGAGGAAGCTCTTGGAGGGCAGCAGCCTGCTCCAGTGATGTCACTGGTCAGGGACCCTGCGTCAGACGCAGTGTCAAAGAGGTCGTTTTTTGTGTCTGATTGACTTTCACTCTGGTGGGATAGGGTCTCAAAGTCATCGTGGTCTGTCTCCTGGCTCCATCTGTACTTCTCTGGGTCTGCAGTGGAAGAGGGAATCAGGTTGTCATCTATGGCACCTTCACCTGGCAGGGGCGTGGCTGTCTCTGGAAGCTGAAAGGACAAGAAGAGAAAAGTCAGAGATGAGCCTTGAAGCCACCAGCCTGTGCTCAGAGGGTAGAGGGGCCTCAGTGCCCACCCTCCCTCAGGGGTAGAAGGTACAGATGAAGAGATGCCATTTATTTATGTGTTTATTTTGATATAGGGTCTCACTGTGCAGCTCAGATTCGTAGGGATCCTCCTGTCTCAGCTTCTCCAGCATTGGGATTACAGGCGTGCACTACTACCCAGTTTTGGGCCAACAGCGCATGCCTGGGGTTTCAGGATTGGAACTCTGGACCTTGCTTTTGGCAGGCATGTGCTTATAACACTAAGCCATCTCCCCAGCTATTTGTTTATTTATTTATGTATTATTTATCCTCCCAAGATCTGCCATTACCAGAACAGCATGCACCATCACCATGCCCAACAGAGCTGCCTTTCATTAATAGGAAAGAAACATAGTTAAAACAACCCTATGTATCGGAACAGGCCAAAGGAGCATGAGAATTTCAACAGTGTGAATGTGCTATCTGAGTCCTGATGAATGGCCCACCGCAGCCTAAAGTTTCCAGCAAGAAGAAACCAGTTATAGATTGGTCCCTCTGTTTGTGCTTGTATAGCCAGCTGGCTTCCAGTCAATACTCCTGAATTTAGAACTATTTTCTAAGTTTGGTTTTTCTGGGAAAAAAAAAGTAAAGAATTAATGAGACTGCAAACACAATTTGGAATGAGAAAAAGAGAATGAGGGAACTTGAAAGTACTGGCTGAATCACCTTCCTGCGTTATACAGTTCTTAATCTGCTTATTAAGATACGAATTTTTGTGCTTGTACAGATCTGTATTTTGACAAATGTAGATGCCTGTGTACTCCCACTTGCAGAAGAGATGATCTACTGCAGTTCCCCAAAAGGTTCTTGTCCCTGCCCGCCAATCCCCACCTCCCTCTTTTTCTTTGGTCCAATCAGTGATGAGCTCTGGGATGGCCCAGACCCTCCTGTTCTGGAGTCTCACACGGGCAGCATCTGCGTGTTTCCAGGCCTGGCTGTTTAGCCTCAAGCTTGATGGATGCAGCAGGTCTCAGTACACTTAATGACTCCAACTGTGAGGTCATACTGCACCCCACGCCCAATTACCAAGCACCCAAGCTCCCCTGGGCCAGGAGTGGGTAGGTACTCAACTCCACTTCTAGCCAACACTCCTTCTCACTAACTTTGTGCCTTCCCAAGCATGGCTTCCCAGGACTTACATAGGAATTTTTCAGAGTAAAATTGCTTTTGATCTTCCTTAACTAAGTGAAGGAAAATAACTATCAAAGTATAGAGGACCACTTGGATGGCTCTCCTTGAAAGAAGAGTATTTGGTCCTACCTCTGTGTGTTGATTTGTACAGAGCAGGCTGGAACATTTCCTCATCTCCTCAACTGGTTTTAAGCAATGCATGTAGGCCTACCCATGGTGCTGAAGCAGTGGTACAGATCAGTGATGTCCGCCCATAGCTCCCAAGTAGTAAGCGCTGTGTGAGCTTGGCCAAGCAACATCACACTGTTGGCCAAGGCTGAGATTGAAGAAAGAAGCTGTGTCATCTCAGGGCATGACGATTACACATAAAAACGGAAGCGCTGACCTCAAATCACTAGATACTATTCTCTTTCTTTTTCTTTTTTTTTTTAAGTACATAGTCTACAGGGTTTCACTACACAGATTGGACTTGTAGTGATCCTCCTGTTTTCAGTATCCCAAGTGCTGGAATTACAGGCACATGTCACCAGGCCAAGTCTCATTCGTTGTCTAGTGTGCCCTGGGTGCGGGGCCAGCACGGCACACCAGGAATCAAACCCTGGCTGCTGCACTCTGCCTAAGCAGGTGCTTTAGTTTGCTGAGCTAACTGGCCAACTCTACTAGATACGGCTCTAATCTGTGACTTGCAGATTACTGTTTCTGCATCTCTCTCCCTGCACACTACAGTGGTGAATTCAGGCCTCCAACCCATCCAGCTGACGGAACTCACACACTTCAGGCCTTCCTCCTAGTCACTGATCCGCAAGCCTCTCTCCTCTTCACGAATTAATAAAACCAGAGTCCAGTGCTGAGTCAAAGCCCTTGTTCCAGTAAGCCACTGTTCTGACTGGATTTAGGACCCCTCAGTGCCTCACAACTACAGACATGCCCTAGTGTCTTTATTCTCACTATGGTTTCACTGGAAGTGGCAGATTGGAATTAACTTACTAGAATTCCAATAATGTTTCCATGGCATTGCAAATATGAACTCCCAGACTAAGGTGAGGCCTGGGAAGGGATTCTCATTTCAAAGCTCATGCTGCATGAGGGTTATTAAGGAAACAGGTGGAGATGCAGGGATAACAGGAGGGCTATCTTCAAATATGCTACAAAGCATCAAAAGGTTAGGAATCAGAAAGTAACATTAAAAACATTGGAAGAGGAGGCCCGTGTGGTCATTATGTGGTGGCCAAGAGAAGCCAGGAAGCCAGGTTTTGCCTGGAGCTCATGACATGAGCTTGCCCATGCCTTGCCGTGTGCCGGGAGACCCGAGTGCACAGCTGGACTAACGGCCTGCATCCACTCCCACCCTCATGAGTTGGAGATGGGCCAACACTTGCCTGGGCACATGGAAAGCTGCCACAGCAAATCTGAGTGTCACAGGGAAGCAGCCAAGACCGTGGAGCACTGCTGTTAAGCGGCTCCTGTCCCCAGGCACTCCTGGGCCCCCATCTCAACAGCATGGTTACCACACCGGGAACTGACCTGGCTGTGAGGTGATGCTCCCAGCACTGCCTGGCTGATGTCACCAGTTGGCGCCTGGTGGCATCCCACTCATACACTACAGGCCCAGGGAATCCCAAGTTCCAGGTGACCACCAGTGAGCACAATGACAACTAAAACACTAGAATGTTCTTTCCTGCAGGCCAGCTCAGCATTGTATCCGAAACATCACTGGTAGGGGTGAGAGGCAGAGCTGAGGGGCTACTGCAGGCTGGCTTGTCACCAGGGAGGGCCCAGGCTAAGTTCCAGGTGTTTTGGCAGAGACCTGGCTTGGTCCTAGTGAAAATCAAAGCCATGGGAGTGGTGGGGGAGGTGCAGCTAGAACAACTCCTGAGATTATAAGACTGGCACAGTCTATGCCAGACCACCAGAAGAGCAGGCTTTCTATTTCTGGAAATATACGACTTTGAAAAATAATGAGGACTTTAAAACACTTCATTTGGTTGAATGTCAGATTCTAATCTTATGAATCAGCGAGCCCTCTGTGCCCTCAGGCGTGACCAACCACAGATTCCAGCGTTTTTGAAAAGCATGTCTGGAGTGATCACGAACAGCCTTCTTTCTTGCAATTACTGTCCCCACACGATGCAGTGTGGCCGTCACTTACGGTGCATTGGGCATCACAAGCAGCCCAGAAGTGCCTGGGAGTTCAGGGGGGGACACGTGGAGGTCACAGTCAAAGGCTCTGCCCCTCTATAGAGGGGACTTGGAGCAGTGTTTGGACTCCCTGGGTTCCTAGGTTCGTTCCTCAGAGACACGGAGGGGTGACTACACTTTCTTCCTAGCCGGATTTCCTTCAACAGTTCTCTGCATAAATCTGTATAACCTAGAAGCAAAAGTACTCTTTCTGCTGAGGTTTGGAGGGTTTTTTTTCTCTCTCTCTTTTTTTTTTTAGTAGGGCTGGAGGGCTGGCCAAATGGCTCTATGGATTAAAGTGCCTGCAAGCAGGCACAGGGGCCTGGGGTTTGATACCCAGGCCTGTATGCTGGCCCTGCCCCTCAGGTACTCCGAGACAGCAATTGAGAGTGAGTGTGGTGCTTTGCATGTGTAATGCTAGGCTTGCAAGGCTGTAAACAGGCGGATCACTAGGAGTCTGATCTAGTAGTAAGACCCTGAATACCCTGTAGACCCTTCCCTAAAGAAATACAAATAAGTAAATAAAATTTTAAAAAGTCGGGCTGGGAGTGGGCCATCTTCAAACGTTTCTAAGCAGGGAGAGCATTCTGTCACAGGCCAGGAAGGGAGCGCCAGCACCTCCTCCTCCCCAATGCTGGCAACACCTCCTCCAGCGAGAGACCCAGCGAGCTCCACCTCCCCCAGCACAGAGCACAGTAGTTTCATTATGAGCTATTTCACAATGTTGGTACTTGTATTTGTTTCCCAGTTCCTATTACGATTTTCTCCCTGACATTTATTAGGAGTTTTAGGTATCATTGTTTTGTTCCTGATTTCTATTTCGCCACACTATGATTAGAGAATGTGTTCTATATCACACTGACCTTTTAAAGTTAGTTGAAACTGGCTTTACTGTGTACTGCAAAATGTCTGTGGTGTTTGAAAAGAATGTATACTCTGTAATAGTTCACTGCGTGGCAGGGAAGATAGCTCAGTGGTCTAAGTGCTCGCCTGGCAAGTGCAAGGACCCGGTTCAATCCCCAGTATCGCATGCCATGCCGGCCACCAAGACACATGTGGTGGCACACACCTGTAGTCCTCGTGCTGGGAAGGCTGAGACAGGAGGATCACTATGAGTCCAAGCTGCACAGTAAGACCCTGCCCCAATAAATGATTTTTAAAAATTATTAAAAAATAGTTCACTGCAGTGTTAAATACATATTGGTTGCATTGAGCTTGTTGATTACACTGTCTACGGCCATACAGCCCTGAATACGCCTGATCTCATCTGATTCTATTGAAGTCCTCAGGGTTTTCTTGTGCTGCTGAGTGCAGAGACCGCCCACTGCAGGAGCAGATTTGTCCACTTCCTCTGTCATCTCTGGTGCCCGTATTCCAGTGTTGTGTTGGAAAGTGCATGAATGAGTCTAGCACTGTTGCGCCTTCTCAGCAAGGGTGCCATTACCACACTGACAACGAAGGGCTTCATGTTATCATCCCTAATAAAAGCTAAGCGCCATCTCCTGTTATGCTAATATGCACATACCCACTTTCTTTTGGGTTATTAGCCTACCCTATTTCTCATTCTTTTACTATCAATCTTTCTAATTTTTTCCCTCTATTTTCATTAGATGTGGTTTCCACAGTCACACAGTTGGGTGTGCAGAATTCAGTCTTTCAGTCACTTGCAGTCTGGCCTGTGAGCATTGTGTGCATTCAGAGAAATCCCTGACATGCTGCGTTTCCAGCCACAGCGCTTCACCCCTGACACCTGACTCCATATGTACTGGGACTCTCTCTCTCTCTCTCTCTCTCTCTCTCTCTCTCTCTCTCTCTCTCTCTCTCTCTCTCTCTCTCTCTCTCTCTCGTTTTTGGTCCCAGGAATCAAACTGCGCTATCTCCCTGGTCCCTAAGCAGCAGCTATTCACAGAGGCAATCCTTGGATTAGTAATAACTTGTTTTCTGAGTGTTCCATCTGACAAGCAAATGGTTTTAATAAGTTGTAGCTTGATAAATGGGCGCTGTCTTGTGAAACCAGTAGAATGTGACACCAAACGTGATGTGGTCACAACTGAGCCAATGGTGTCCGCCTCCTCTCCCTGTGGGTTCCAGCTGACCTCCCAATAGCAAGAGGTTAGGGAGGAGATATCACTGCAGAGGAGGAAAAAAAGGCAGAGGAATCCCTTACTGCAAATAAGATGAGGAAACTGTGTAAAATGTGGGGAAGGTGCAAGCTTTTGTAGAAAAGAATCCCTGAATAAGCCTGTAGCAGTGCAAGAGATAAGTCTGGTTTATTATTGTTGTTGTTGTTTAGTGTATTTGGTACAAGGTCTGCAGGGTCTATAGGACCTTACTATGTAGATCGAACTTGTAGTGATTCTTCTGTTTTCAGCCTCCCAAGAGCTAGGATTACAGGCACGCGCCACCATGCCTAGCCTCACCATGCCTAGTCTCAATCACCATCTCAGGGCGCCCCGGGGCCAGGGTTGGCATGGCATGCTGGGGATCAAGTTCCAGCCACTGTGCTCTTCCTATGCAGGTGCTTTAGTCTGCTGAGCTAGCTAGCCAGCTCTGATTAATTTATTTAGTAACAACACTATGCCACATTTCTGTGAAATCCTCAAGAAGAAGCAAAATCAAATGTCATTACATAGGGTCCTCTGTAAGGCTCCAGGAGAAAAAGAAGCTTCCATCAAGCCAGTAGCTGGCAATGACTCCAATAGAGAGTGCAGCCGCCTTGCCCGGTGACTCTGCTCTCATCTCCCTCCTATCAGCCACGAGGGTTTTTAAGTTGACCTCCACCTACAGATTACTACACTTATTTTCTTTATATTTTGCATTATGTTACATTACTATAATCATTTTTATATGGATATTTTTGGGTTGTGGAACAAATTATCCAAATTTGCATTATTTCTTGTGGGAAAATTCACTTTGAGACACAAGTGCTTTGGATTATAAGCATGTTTCCAGAGTCAATACTCACAAATCAAAGTTTTACTGTGCTTCTTTGTAATCTCTTTTGGCTAAGTATCTGCTCAAATCTTTTTCCTATTTTAAAAATTGGGCAGTAGGCTGGGTGTGGTGTTGCACACCTGAAATCCTACCCCTCAGGAGGCTGAGGCAGGAGGATCGTCAAGGCCAGGTTGGTATGTAGAGTCAGCTCAAGGACAGCCTGGACTACACAGCAAGACCCTGTTTCAAATAAACATTGAATTGCAAGAATTCTTAAAGGTAAGAATATAAGATATAAATCTTTTGTCAGATATATGCATTACAAATAGTTTCTTCTAGCTGTGGCTTGCCTTTTAATTTTATTAGCAATGTCTCTTAAAGAGCAAAGGTATTTGTTTTGATAAAGCCTGATTCACTCATTTCTGTGGGTCATTCTTTGTGCGTATCAAGTGAATAGAATTCTTTCCAACCTAAGGTTGCTAATGTTGTTCTTCTTGCCCCTTCCAGACTATCATAGGCAAATTTGTATCCCCACATCGGGCCAGAGATATTTGTGTCCTAATTCCTGGGACTGCAAATGTTACCTTTTAAGGTAAGCAATTTTTCAGTTGGGTTAAGGTGAAAGACACCGAGATTATTCTGGGTTGCTTGTGTGACCTCTTAAAAGGAAAAAAACCAGGCAGGCAAGCCAGAGTAGATGTGTCAGTGAGAAAAGAAGACCAGTGACTCATGGAAGAGGCCAGGAACCCAAAAAGGGAAGGAGGAACCCTCCAGAGGAGGCATCCTGTGCACACACGGTCAGCCAGTGAGCTCCATATCCACTCCCCTACCTCCAAACTGTGGGGTAAAACTTACATTGTTTTAAGACTCAAAGTTTATGGAAGTTTGTCGTGAAGATGTGAGAAGTTCTCTCTCTCTTTCTCTCTCTCTACCTCTCTCTCTCTCTCTGTCTCTCTCTCACACACACACACATACACACACACGCGCGCGCGCGTGCGCGTATGTGCACGCGCGCTCACGCACGCACCATGCTCTTGAAATGCCACTGAACTATCCTATGGGTTCTGACACATAAGTGCACCACTCCCTTCTCTGAGTTTGCTTCCTATTTTGTTGTTTCTGCATACTTTTCTTGACTTCGTTATTTGCAGCCTGCGGTTTCTCTGTTCTTAATCTACCTCAGATTTTGGTGTTGTAGTACTTACTGGGGCTTGGATGTGTTGGCTCCTGCAAGGTTCGTGTGCTGGATGGAGCCAGTGCTCCAGCACAGGCAGAACTGATTAACCTAGGGACGCGGAGCTCACAGGTGGGCAGAGTGACCTGCACATTAAGACAAAGGGCAGTGAAGGGGCAAGGTTCTGCGCATCATGACATATAGACCAGAAGGAACACACATGCCAGCTCATATGCTGCCATCTTGGTTACTCTTCTCTGACTGCTGGGACAAATGCCTGATACTCAAGATCAAGGAAGGAAAGGTTTATCAGCTCACAGTTAGTGGAGTTTAGGTCTGGCTGGCTCTAAGACAGAGCGGCACATGGCAGAGGGCAGCAGAAAAACAGCAAAGAGCCAGAGGAGGGGAGCAGTGGCTGTGGCAGCTGGCAGCCTTTCTCCCTTCCTACATTCACATGCAGATTGTCTGCCCCAGGGTGGGGGTGGCACTCACCCCTAACATCCCAGCACTGCATCATGAGTTAATCACAAACTCTAGAACCCTGCCCCATGACTGCGCGAGGCTTTGCGGGGACAACCAGACACAAATCATAGCATATGTCAAACGTAATTAAGTTCTTGGTTTTCTGTTTCTTCTCCCATGCTGTCCACCGGGGACCAGATAGCACTATAGCCCAAAGTCACTAACAGGGAGAAGGGAAGATAGAAACAAAAGAATGAGGAAGGAGACAGGGGGAGAGAAAAAGAGCTGCTGTCTGTTTCACCTGTACTTATGGAACATTAAAGAAACACATTTGATTTTTACTGACACACAGTCGTGCATAGGTGTGAAGTACAGTGCTACATCTCAGTACAGGCACACATTGTGTGGTGAGGAGACTGGTAACTGGCCACGTCTAGTGCCTCAAACACCCACCGTTGGTGTCGGGAACACCTCCAACCTACTCTACCAGTTATTTTGAAATGAACAATCACTCTTAGACTTATCTTACTTTGCTCCTCCCTCTTTCAACTGTACCCTTGCACTGCCACATAGCCTTTATCCTTCATCCACAGAACTTTGTTGGAGGAGACCAAGTGACAACATGGAGGGGCTTCTACATAGGAAAGATTTGTGCTAATTACAGTTTCATTGCAGGCAGGCCACAGGCAGCAGTGCTATGCCCAGGAGGCAGGGATATGAGGGGCCAGCCCAGGCCATGGCTTCTGCTGGGCTGGCAGTGGAAAGCCAAGGCAGGGTGGGGAAGCGCTCAGGCTGGCTAAGTCTGGGGGATTCTGTGGTTCTGGGGCCAGGGAAGTCCTTAGCTATCCAGTGCCTGGCTCTGGACTGTTTTAGGGCAGGGGAACCCTGGCCTAATGTGTGAGAGCTGGAAAAGGAGGATGGATTTGGATCTTGCCTGGATCACAAGTGAGGGACTGTTTGGACCTGTAATTAAATTAATGGATGCCAAGCTGAAGAAAGCAGAAGCTAAGAACACACACACAGAGCATTCTCTTTGGCCAAAGCCCCAGGAAAGGAAGCATGTACGGGGGACCGCCCATGTCAGGGGCAGAAGCAGTTGGCTCTGCACCCCCAGAACCTGGGGAGGCCGAGCTGCCCTCTGGGCCCACTGCACACCTTGCAGCAGTGGTAGCTGATCCCCCAGGCCAAAATGTGGGCAAACCAGGCACCTCCTGCACTCACTTGCCAGGAGCAGGTGGGCCCCCTACCCGCCCCAGCCAGGGCAGCAGGCTGGGGTCTCTGGACTGCTCACCGAGAGCAGACAGCAACCCGGGACTAGCGTCTCCCACCCTACAGCCAATGGCAGGGAGTCACACAGGCCTTCTGAGTGGCAGAACGTGGCTCAGGTGGGGGCACTCCTTTCCCCAGTGGAGGTGGCAAAGATGAGAGTGGCAAGCCCATCAGCGTGAAGTGTCTGGGAAGGGGAAGTACTCTGTGTCCTGTGGGTCAGGATTCCCACCCCATCCCAACCATGGCAGCCACCCAGGGACACCACTTCTGTTCTTGCACAGCACCAACAGGGAGCCAGAGAAGGAGAAGGGCAATGACTAGGATGTCAATAATGCTCCAAAAACTGAAATGTCTGTCAGGCTTATGTGGCTGAGGCAGAAGAATCACAGTTGGAGACCCACTTGACAAATCAGGGAGCCTTTGTTTCAAAACAAAAGAACACAAGAGGCTAAAGATGTAAGCTTAGAGACATGACATCTGTGGGTTGGATCCCTGGTAACACAAAGCCAACCAAGAAACAAAAGTCAAGTGGGGTGGTACACATCTGTAATCCCAGATGTATCTGTATCCCAGATGGATACTGCGGCAAGAGGATCACTAGCAGTTCAAGACCAGCTTTGACTATTAGAGCGCTCAAGGCCAGCCTAAAACTCTTTGTAGAGATTCTACCTCAAACAAAAAAACCCAAAACTGAAATGGCACTGCAACTGTAGCCAATAAAATGGGCTAGAGCTATGTGTTAAATCTAAATAAGACAGACACTTGAAAAACTAGAAAATATAATAGGATCAAGAGTTTCAATATAGCACTGAGAATATTTAAAATGTACCTGAAAGTCAGACGTGGTGGCGCCTGCCCATAATCCCAGCACTTGGGAGGCTAAGGCAGGAGGATCGATGCAAGTTTGAGACCAGCTTGGGCTACAAAAGTGAGCTCAAGGCCAGCCTGAACTGCATAGCAAGACCCTGTCTCAAAAAGACAAAACAAAAAATAATAATAAAATAAAAATTAAATGTATCTGAGAATCACACATTATGCCAAGAATCAGCAGAACTGTAGCTTGAACGAGGAGAGACAGCTGACTCACCACAGAGAATCAGATGGTGCGACTGGACAGATTTTGACACAGCCAATCACGTTATGAATATTCTTGAAACCAAATGACAAATTAGAAAACCTGCAATAATAATAGAAACAAATAGCAAGAAAATGGCTAAAGTTAAAAACTGTAATGGCTGAAAATGAAATAAACAACATAATAATACATAATACATACTAACGGGTTGAGCAGCACAACAGAGGGGACGGAAAACAGAATCCATAAACTTGAGAAGCGCCACAAAGAAAAGAAAGGAGAAACAATGACCAGAGCCTCGGCCACATTCGTGTCACTGAAGGCCTGGAGACTGAGCAGCAACAAGGAAGTAGGCAGACAGTTCTTCTACAAACAGCGCCCACTGCACCCCAAGTACAGCAGAAGCTGAATCCGCACCCTGCAGGGTAGACATGGATGAATGCAGGCCGACAGCACCATAATGAAGCTTCTGAAAGTTAAAGTGAACCAAAATCGCAATAGAAACCGTGGGCCAACAAGGCATTCCTGCCACGGTTTGGATCTGGAATGTCTGCTGAAGCCCTGTGTCTCCCCAGGAGATGGCAGAGCCTTTAAGAGGGGAAGCCTAGGGGAGCGAGAGGGGCTTGCCGTACCAGGACCGAGGGTCCCAGCCCCTGTTCTGTTCTCCACAGCCGGCCAGAGCTGAGCAAGTTCCTCCTGCAGTGGCTCCCCTACAGTGCGCTGGGATGGCCATCGCAGGCGGACCAGTCAATGGAAACTTCCACAGTCCCGAGCCAAAGCAAAACTTTCCTCATCCTAAGCCTCAGATCTCTGCTGCAAAATATAACTTAAGCGACCTTCAGAAAAATATAACTTAAGTGACAGCCCTTTTCCATCTGAAACCATGGAGGCTGGAAGAAAACTGTATGCACATTTTAAGTGCTTTTAAAAATATTCCGTTATAAATTCGATACCCAGGATACACATTTTAAACAGTGAAGGGCAAATCAAATCATTTCAGACAAAGGAACTGGTTGTGAGCAAACCTCTTAAAGAGTGGGTAGGAGATCCCCTGCTGGAGCTCGCAGCAGAACAGCCACGAAGGAGCCTTGGGAGAGGACTTCACTTAGAAAAGAACAGCGGAATAGAGAAAATAGAGGCAGGCGTGCTAGGCTATCCTCATGAATTTCCTACACCACATGTCTTAGTCCTTTTGGTGGCAGTGTAACAAAACACCTCCAAATAGGTGACTTATAAATAACAGAAATTCATTTCTCACAGCCATAGAAGCTGGTAAGTCTGAAATCCAGGGCCCAGCAGGCCTAGCCTTCTCCTGCAGGCTGCATCTTCCAGCCGGGAGGGGTGTTTTGTCCTCACCTTGCTGAAGGCAGAAGGGCAAGCTGAATGTGTGGTGAACCCCCTTTTACACAGGCTCACCACGTTCATGAGGGGAAGGGCCCTCATGACCTAACACTGCCTTCTCTTAAAAGTACTACACTGGCAACTCCTAAATTGGAAAGGAGACACATTCAAATCATAGCAACATTTTTGATGGTTGAAACAAAAATTATATATTGCACTGCTCAATTTATGTAGGTGGAATCATTGGAAAATGTATTGTTAAGAAGGATTATAAAGGAATATAAATGGAAATACGAAAATAAGTTTTCATTTTTTTTTTAAAGGGCTGGTCTGGTGCATCATGTGATGCCAGGGATTGAACCGCAGTCCCTTGCCCTTGATTGATTTTGCTCAAGGAGGTGCTTTAGACAACTGAGCCAGCCCAAAACAAGGCTTTAATACTTCAAAAATAATTTTAAGTCTTTTGGCCAGGACCGCCATCTTCCAGTAATTTGCCAAAATGACTAGCACAAAGGGCAAGAGGAGGGGAACCCGGTGTATGTTTTCCAGGCCTTTTAGAAAACATGGGTGGTTCCTTTGGCCACATACATGTGAATCTACAAAAAGGGTGACATTGTAGACATCAAGGGAGTGGGTACTGTGCAAAAAAGAATGCCTCACACATGTCACCATGGCAAAACAGGAAGAGTCTACAGTGTTACCCAGCATGCTGTTGGCATTGTTTTAAGAAAGCAAGTTAAGGGCAAGATACTTGCCAAGAGAATTAATGTATGTACTGAACATATTAAACACTCAAAAAGTCTTGGTAGCTTCCTGAAATGTGTCAAGGAAAATGGTTAGAAAAAGAAAGAAGCCCAGGAGAAAGGCGCCTGGGTTCAGCTGAAGCCCCAGCCTGCCCCTCCCAGAGAAGCGCACTTTGTAAGGACCAATGAGAAGGAACCCGACCTGTTGGAACTGATTCCCTATGAACTCATGGCATAAACTGGGATGTTGCTCTGCTGTTCACCACCTAATTGGCAACTTAAGTGTTCTAGGTCCTACATAAAAATAAAATCATCCTGTATTGTAAGGGTGATTCTCTTAGTTAAAAAGGTATGTGGTGCCTTCTTACCTCAGAAATATTTTCAGCAGATTTTCACTGTTTTTCTTGCTGAAAGGTATTGCTGAGGT
>PVKN010012161.1:0-21000 GCA_004027915.1 Capromys pilorides
CATCTGAATTCAGCATATATCAAGGTATTCACATACTTGTTTTATTTATCATCTTAATGTTTTTGTTTTCTTACTAATAATAAAGATCGACAGAATCTAAAAAAAAAAGAAAGAAAATTTGTGAACGTCAGTTCTACAGCCACAAAGAGCTGATTACTGCTGAGAACCTGAATCAGCTTGGGTCCTCAGCTGCAGCAAGAACACTGCTGGTGCATGTTCTGAATTTGATATGATGAGACAAACAGCCAGCACCCAACATACAGAAGCCAAGTTATAAGTAGATGTCATTTGAAGTCTTTCAGTTTACAGTAATTTATTATGTAGAAATAAAAATGAGGTATATTCAACAATTAGAGAAGTATAATCTTGCTCCTTGTCTCAGTTACTCTTCTGTTGTGGTTGGGACAAATACCTGACACCCAAAATGAAGGAAGGAAGGGTTTATTTAGCTCACAGTTACTGTAGGTTTCAGTCCATACTGAGCTGGATCCAAGAAAAAGAGGAACATGGCAGAGAGCAACCTTTCATGGTGGCAGCAAAGAGCAAGAGAGCAAAGGGAGGAGTAGCAGCAACAAAATGGCAACAGGCAACAATGGCTACAGAGAGTCTGTCTCTCTGTCTTTCTTATATTACATTCAGGCTATCTGCCCCAGGCTGGGGGAAGTATTCATATCCATAATCCCAGCAGTACTAAAACCCATAATCCCAGTCTTGGATCACCCATAATCCCAGTGGATCATGAGTTAATCTCAAACTCTAGAAATCCCTACCTCATGACTACATAAGGCTTTGGGGGACAACTAGACACAAACCATAATACTACTTATGAAACAGTTATAAAAAAGAATAATCTCAAACAAAGTTTTAGGGCAAATTTCAGCAAATTTTAAGTAACTGATGTCAGAGTCAGTTTTTTTATTCCAAGACAATTAACATTCAATCTGAACATTAGCTTCAGAGAGTCCTGAAGTTTTCAGTGCTCCAGTGTAGCCCAAAGGTGTTAACAATACCATGAGTACATTGTATGTGAGCAAAAGCCTGAAATCCAGAGATAAAAATCACACTGAATGAAAATGTAGGAGGCAGTGACAAATTACTATAATCCTGGACTAGTAGTAGTGCTTGTTCTTGGATAGTTCAAGTCTTACAGGGAATAGGCAGATAATATATATGAATGAAACCAACTATTTTTTTTAATGTATTTCGTACAGCGTCTACTGGGTCTACAGGGCCTCACTACATAGATGGGCTCATGATTCTTTTGTTTCAGACTCCCAAGCACAGGGATTACAGGCGCATGCCACCATGCCCAGTCTTAATCACCATCTCAGCTGCAGGGCTGACACAGCACGCCCAGGATGAAACCCTGGCTGCTGTACTCTGCCTAAGCAGGTGCTTTAGGCTGCTGAGCTATCTGGCAGGCCCGAATCAAACTAATTTTAAAACAAAAGGATATGGTGACCCCTTTGGTACATGGAACACATGTCCCAGATTAAAGGATCTTTAACTCTGTGGACTTATTCTGGCTGCTATGCCATCATTTTACAGCTTGGTCAAATTGTATCATAATTAAATACTTATGTATATGTTTTCCTCACAGTGAGATCTTCCAAGTGTTGGAACAGTGTCTTATTCATCTTTGTATCCCCTGCAATAAGCATTTGTGGCAAGAATGCTGAATGAATGAATAAATGTATCATATAAATGCCCATGGCAGCAAATCATCCCAATCAACACATTTACTGAATGATACCAAGAGTAATCAAACCAGGTCTGCCTGCGACATGACATGCAAACAGCGGACAGCTCTTTGCTTAATGACACTTTGTAGTCTGAGATGCTGGAAGCTCAGTGTTTGAAAAGGCACTAATTTCTTTCATTTTTAATTAGGTGACCAGCGATTAGATTATTATTGCTAAAGACAGATTGATTAAGAAGTCACTGACTAGTCATTTGTCCTCCTCAGAGAGCTGTCACATTGGTACATTTACATAATGACAGCTTCCCTGCTGAGAGCTCTACTCTGTTTCTGTCATTTCTGGTGATAAATGCTGGGCCCTCACTGCTTGGATCTTCAGTCAATTTTTTTCCAAGCAGATAATGGTTTAGAGGAGACTTTTTCTGAAAAATCTTAGAAATGAAGTTGCTTCCTGAAAGAATTTGCTACTGCTTCTATATTTTTAGAAAATTTGTTAAGGTGGTGCAGGAAAAGGTGGGTTCACCATTTCTACCTTAAAAGCTCTGGAGAAATTGATTAAAACTGCATCACTTTAAAGGGGGTGGGAGGGATTAGGGAGATAGCTCAGTAGAATAAGCGCTTGCCTGGCAAGCGCAGGGTCCTGAGTTCAATTCCAGGTATGGCAATAAATAAATAAATAAATACATACATAAATAAATACATACATAAATAAGGGGGGGAGTTAAGAGAGTGTATGTGTGGAGGTAGGGTGTAAGAGTAAAGGAGCTGGGGATGCATGGTGGGGTTTTCTCCTAAACAATGTATCTGAAAAGCAGAGAAATGCTTTCCACCCTGCAACCCAAAGCTTATAGGTTCTCTCTCTCTCTTTCTCCCTCCCTCTCTCTTTCATTTTTCAAAACCTTTGAAGGCTCATTGATCGTGTTTCTGAGTTTCAGAAAAATAGCTGACTACATTCAGAAAATGAAATAGTGAGATATGACAAAGAGGGAGAGAGAGGGAATCCCACATCTGATTATTTCAGATTAGTGATGTGTCGGTTGTTTTCTAAATGAAATGCTATGAATTAAGTCCCCATGTTGAATCATAAAAAGGACAGGTGGAAAAACTCGAACTTTAGGTGCAGCATTTAAAATAGAGAAAATATACAAGATGAACTAGCTCTTTTGAATTAAATGTGCTGAATTATGGAAAAGCCTAATTATGCAGTGTTGTGATGCATAATTATGCAATATAAAGAAAACTGGGTTTGTAGTGTTGCTGTTTAGGATCACTGTGGACTATATAATGATACTGTACTCTGAGGCTTAAAACTTTTGGAAACAGGTGAAATATTTTTATGCATTTTATTTAAATTAATTTGTTTAGGGCTGGCCTGATAGCTCAGTGGATTAAAGCGCCTGCTGTGGATTAAAGCGCCTTGCAGGCACTTAAATCCGCTGAGCTATTTGGCCGGCCCTCTGAATCTGTAATTTTGACTGGATTTGTTAGAGATGGAGACAGATCATCTCTGCTACACACAGTTTCAGTTAGAGTGACTTGATTGGGGTTTGCAGATCACCCTCCAAGTGATTCACTTACTTTCTGGTTATTAGTAGTGGCTGCTGTCAGAACTCAGCAAGTTGGTATTATCTGTCATCTAGAAGCCCAAATGAAATTTTTAGGGGAGCTCAGTTCCTCTCCACAGGGATACCTGAATTTTTTTTACAGCTCAAAGTTGGGTTCCAAGACCAATTATTCTAATTATTCCAAGGAACCTGAGTTGAAGTTGCAAGGATTATTTCAGTTTAGCCTCGGAAATCACAGTATGCCATGTTCATGTACTCTATTAGCCAATAAGTATAAAGCAAGCTGCGATTCAAGAAGAGAGAACTACGGAGTGTGGCCAGTGGGTGACATATTTCGCAGGAGTTAATATGAGAACACCAGCTGCCTATGCTCACAGAGTTGAGGTATCTGTGAAGGCTCAGCAGCTCCTTTGTCACAAGACAGAAATACTGATTGTAGGGGGAGCTGAACCTGGGTGCAGTCCTTCCAGTGAATGAAGCAGTAAAATAGGGTCTCGCCTTATTGACAAGATTGCCCACAGTAAATTTTAACCAATCCTCTCATTCCACTCCAGGTCTGATTTTTATCTACCCATTATAAACCAGGTCTAATTCCTGGGTCCCCTTAATATTCCCATTTTCAGCTTTCTCTGTTCTCTCTTTCTGGAACTACTATTAATTGGACATTGGATTTTCTGGATTACTCTTCTAATTTTCTTAATTTTTCATCACCATTTTTTATGCCTTCATGTGATTTGTTCTACTTAATGGAAGATAGCCTTAATTTTATTTTCTAACGTTCTATTGAGTATCTTACTCTTGTTATCATTTTTAATTTTCAAAGCTCTTCTCTGTTTCAAAAACTTTTAATCATTTCCTTGTTTTGTAGTTGCAATACTTTTCATTAAGGATTTTAAGTCTAATTTACTCTTTTTTTTTTTTTTCCCTAGCTGCGCAGCTGTGTTTCCTCCAACTTGCTGTTTACTGTTAGTTGTTGCCCTTATATTTTATTTTATGGCAACTTTCCTGGTAATACCTAATGGCATGTGATTGGTTAAGCAGGGGGTTAGAAGCTAACTAGAAGTTCTCAGTATGTAAGGCCTATCAATAAGAACTTTGTAAACTTGTCTGGATAGGCCATTTGGGGGGAAAGCTCTGGCATTGATATTTTTAGGGGCTTCCTCCTAGTCTGCTCCTGTTTCCAAGAATTTTCCCCTACTCGGTGGAAAGATGAAAGTTTAGTTGCTACAGCTTGCTTGCTGTATGTCCCCCTAAAGACCATGTGTTAGAGGACTTCTGTACTACCTCCTATTGGGAGATGATAGAACCTTTAAGAAGTGGCCCCTGATAGGTTCTGGCCCTAGTATGAATTGCTAAATCGTTATGGTGGTCATCTTCATTATATGGCTGAAGCCCTTAAAACAACAGCTTATCTTCCCAAAGACCACCTCCCCCTTCTCCAACTCAGCCCAGGGTGCAATTTCCTTTCACCTATCCCACCACCTGAGGGAAGGCCCCAATCAGCTCCTCAGGTATATCTAAACATCCTCCTCAAACCCCACCCCTGGAAAAGGCCATAAAAGCCTTGGCCTCCCTGTGTTCCAATTCAGAGAATTCCTGATCTTCCCCTAATTCTCTTCGTGTCCTCCAGAAAGAAAATAAAGCCCCTTTCCCCTTTTCCTTCTGTCTGTTTTTCTGCTGCACCACCGTGGAAAACCTATCAGCCCCTATGGGCTGGGGAGATAGCTCAGTGGTCTAAGTGCCTGCCTGGTGAGCACAAGGACCAGGGATGATTGATTCTCAGTACCACATGCTGTGCCCATCCTGGGTACATTGCGATGGCTACCAAAACCTGTAATCCCAGCACTGGAGAGGCTGAAACAGGAGGATCACTATGAGTTCCAGCTGTGTAGTGAGACCCTGTACCAAATGATTTAAAGGAAAAAAAAAAAAATATGAGGCCTAACAGGAGGATTTAGATCATTGAGAACATGCCTCTGAGAGGAATTGTGCGATCCTAGATCTTTCCTCTTTTTCTTTTGCTTTGGGCCCTGAGGTGACTTCTGCTTCCTCTTGTGTTCCTCACCGCAGTATGCTGCCTTGCCGCAGTTCACAGTGACGAGGCTCACTGATGCATCAAAACTGTGAACCAAAATAAACCTTTTTATCTTTATAAATTTATCACCTCAGGTATTTCATTATAGTGGTAGAAAGCTTGTTATACTGTGGAAGTCAAATGAAGAATAGAGGCAGTCTGCCTCGTCACTGTGCTCAGCACTCAGGCAAGTATCTGGTGACTTGTTTCCTTGCTTTGGGTACAGAGTCTACAACCCCTAAGCTGTACATGGAATTCTCCTCTCTATCAATCTGGCACTTTCTGATCAATTATAAAGTTTAAAATATCTACTCTAAAATTTCTAAACGACTATGTACAGTACTGTGAATTTAACTTCTGTGAATCTTAAAAAGTCTATTGGTGGCAGAGCTAGATCAGTATGATGAGCTGTAAGAGGCTTATACCAACAACCTCCAGCAATGCCAGTTTCACCGGTATCCCACTACAATTATGGAACGTTAGACTATATATACAACTACTCTCTCTTTGTACAAAGAGAAGATAAAATTTCTGTTGTTGTTGTAGTTGTTTTTCTTTTTTTTTCGTCCCCTGCTAATATAGATTAGAAAATTTATCATGTCTACACACTGTGCTCTTTACAACTACGATGAGGACAACAAAATTCAATGTATCAATTATTATGAATGCACTACTAATATGTTTTGAAACTGTCATATTGTTATTTCCTATTAAAAATTAAAAAATTAAATAAAAAAAATAAAAAATAAAAAAATAAAATAAAGTCTATTGGTGGAGGAAAAGAAAATGGCGCAGCCTTGAGTGCCAGCAGCTTTGCTTCTCCCCACGGAGTGCCCAGAGTCTGGAAAACGATAGGTTGGAGAGGAACTGAAGTGAGTGGAGGACACGTGGGAATCATCAGGGCACTGACAGAGGAGAAGAAAATAAGATGTAGTGATACAGAAGACCCAGCGCACTGCTGCGAGGAGGGACCAAGCAGCGCGCTGCCCGCAGGGGCTGTGTAGCCCTAGGGTGGGAAGCAAAGCGGAAACCCCCAGCTGTGCTGCTCACGGAGAACAGCGGAGTCCAAGGAAGCCGGTGACAGCAGGAAGGGACTCGGCTGCTGACGTGGCCCTTCAGAGGCTCTGCTCCTCAGCAGAGCCTGGGGAAACGAGCCCACGTCCACGCAATGGAACATTTTCTTTTACTAGGCTTTGATTTTGATTTTACTTTGTAAAGATTGCTCTACTCTTTGGTATTATTTTCCCGTCTTTACTCCCCCCTCACACTTTTACCCCATTATTTTGTATTTAAGAAAAGAGCGTTTCTGTATGTGTGTCCTGTGCTTACTACTGCCTTTTTATTCTCCCAATAAAGTTCATGGAAGGTAAGGGCATTTTCCCCTGTCCATTTATAGCCCTCGGACTTGTATACAAATCTGTTCACCTGGTCTCTTTCTTCTGTGTTTATTCATTCGCAATTTTATTTTTCTTTTGCATGTTTTCACTTGCCCCCTTTAAACTTTTCTTCTAATGTTTATATCAATCATAGAATCTTTTTCCATCTTCATTTCCCACTACCAATTTTGTATGCAATTTTCCCTGTTATCCCTTTATAAATACATAACAAGATACCCTTGACATCAATAGGACCTGTTGTCCCCTACTCCTGTTTCCTCCTTCTCATTGCACTGAACAGAGGACTTGAAGTCCCCCCCCCCCTTTTTTCTTTTCCTCTTCTCTTCCATCCTCTGGCATTAGTTGGTCCCCAGCCTCCTTGGCTTTGCATAATTGATTCTACAAAAGTGCTGCTGAGTGCTGTTTTTCATCAGCAACCATTGCATTTAGTGCCTATTAATGTGGGTCAAGACTCGGGTTGTTACAATGTTTACACTATAGTTGTAGGTTTCTTCTCTAATGTAAAGGGAGACCACAACTGGATCTTACTGTAAGTTATTTTTGAACTAATTCTGATAGACAATAACACAGTGGATCAGTCTGTTACTCCTGAGGTTGAATTGAGTACAGAGGAATAGTTCTGGCTCAATGACAGTTTGGTGTCTGCTGGATCCATCATCATAGCCAGGAAAGGGAGAGCAAGAGTACCTCGCTCAAGAACTGAGACTCAGTCAGACTCTACTAGAATGCCTGCAGCCTACTAGACGGAAGTCCCACGTCTGAGGTAACTTCAGCATTGTGGTGGAGGGATCAGAGGAGTTACTGGAGTTTGAGCACTCAAACTTTTTGTCAAAGAAGTTACTTGGGAATCTCATATATGATTTCTTATAGGAATGTCTAATCTGTGTTCCCAGTAGACATTGCATTGGTTTAAATTCTTGTACATTCCTTGATTTATCTAGTAATGTGGGGGTCACGTTTTTCTGATTTCATGTGTTTTCTAGGCTGTTGCTCTTGTGTATTTGTTCCTCCAGTGGCTCCACCATCTCATATATGTCTGAGTCACACTGGAGTTTCTCAGAGACAATCAACTAAAACCACAGGACAAAGAAGATGAGTATGAAAGGGGCCAATGGAACAGAGCAGGCTTTGCAAGTTCTAGGAGGAGCCAGCTGTGCATGGGACTTGGAGCAGCCTTGGGGGTCTCTGTCTGAGGGTGCCACAGCTGCCACAATGCAGAGATAGACATTGTAGTAAAATAGATACATCTGGTAATTGTAACGTTGAGTGAAATAAACCAGGAACACAAGCTTAAATATTATGTGATGTCTCATTTGAGTGAGGCAAAGTACAAACAAAGAAAATGGTAAAAGATGGGTAGAAGGGGACAAAGAGATGGGAAGTGTTCTAAAGGGACAAGGGCAAGGGTTAAGGAGGATGGAAAGGGAAAATAAGAACAAAGATAAGCCATGTAAAAGAACCTAATAACCCCCAATTAATGTAAATACTGCATACCATAATACTAGTTAAGATGAAAGATATCAACAAGAATGCAAAAGGGGACAAGAGACCTAGAGGAAGTGGGAGCAGAGAAGGGGACTTAAAAAGAAACTATAGGGAGCTGTGAGATGGCTTGACAGTCTAGCGCCTGCCTGGCAAGCATAAGGACCCAGGTTTGGTCCCTGGTACCTCATGAAGGTATGGCTGAGTGGCCACTGAAACTGGGCGTGGTGGCACACACCTGTGATCCCAGTGTTAGGGAGGCTGAGACAGGAGAATCACTGAGTCTGAGCTGTATAGTGAGACCCTGTATTAAATAAATAAATAAATAAATAAATAAATAAATAAATAAATAAATGACTTTTAGAAAAAAGAAACTATAATATGCACATGTAACCCTTGCCCAAGATGACTGTAAACTGTATAAATTGAAGATAAGTGCTAATAAAATAAATTATTTTTAAAATGAACAAAAAAACCACAAAAGTCTTTGGTATGTAAAACTTTATTGAAGACATACCACTTCATGGGTTTGAAAACAAGACTTAGGAGATAGCTCAGTGGCATAAGCACCTTTCTGGAAAGAGTAAGGTTCCTGAGTTTAATCCCTGACATGCACACACACACACACACACATACACACACACACACACACAACACACACACACACACACACACACACACACACACACATAAGAACTTACGTATTATTGCTTGTTTAATTCTTCTCAGAAGTGATGAATATCCACCAGATAGTTTTACTGACAGAATTAAATAAAATATGTCAACAGTACTTTACACAGTGCATGCATCAGTGTGTACATAATAAATGTAAGGGATTAAAATACAAATGCAACATAATATGTTAACATCACATATTTTCAAGTACAAATCCTTTAAAGTTAACTTCTGTGTCTTGCTTATGAAATTCAATTGCTCTGTAAACTATGGAAAAGAATGACCTGAAGAAAGTGATTATTTATTCTTTGGTAGGATAATTTAAAGATACTTACAACAATTTCTAGTTTGTATTTAATTACCTTTAATGCCATCAGTTCTGACAAAACACTTTAATATTCTATCATAAGTTCAATAATATAAATTAAACCTATGAAGTAACCAATGTGTGTGTGAACTTAATAAAGCCAGTGCTTTACATTATCAGTCATTATCAGTAAGGAGGTAAGCCCCATGAACTAATTTCTTCATTCTTGGCGACCATGCTTTAAACTATTACCTTGTTCTTTCAGTAATTAAAGCCAGTCAAAGAGTTTTTCACTTTCTACTATTAAGATGAATCCCATCTCATGTTTTATTGCTTAATTAGAGGATATAAATCTTCCCTGCTGGCAAAAATGTTTTACCACTCAAAATTCAGCATTACATTAATCTTTTTCCATTTTCTGGTTCAAAATTGCCTTTACATGTGTGGAGCAAGAGTGCCATCTGGTGATCTATAAGTTTATCAGTTATTGATATAAAGTTGCACTTAGAATTATTTGTTTTAATGTTTATGTTCCTTAAAAAATAAAATTTTAAATGTGTACTTTCAAATGTGAATATATTTAAAAAGTTGTCTTTAGGTAAAACATATAGGAGATTACAAAAATAATAAGGGATGTGCTATGCAGTGAAAATCAACTGAAATATTTTGAATTATAAAAAATTTAGATGTGGTGCTTCACGCCTAAAGTATTCTAGTGGCTGAGGCAGGAGGGTGACCACAAGTTCTAGCCCACCCAATAGTGAGTACCAGTCCAGGAACTTCATAGCAAAACCTTGTCTCAAAAAACCAAACACAAAACCCCAAACCTCTGCTTTTCATATTATAAAAAATTATACTGATTCTTCTTAAAATTAGGGATTTTTCCAAAGATTATTCACAGAAATCACCCTTTAAAAATTCAACAAGCAAGAAATCATAAAGACAATATTATCAACAGTATATAAAGGGAACATGGTTGATCATGTTACAAATTTTGCAAGACATAAAGAATAAAATTAGACCAAAATAAATGCAAATATCAGAAGTTAAAAGGGAACTTTTTTCTGGAAAGGTCTTAGTCTTAAGACAAATGGTGTAAAACCCTTTGATGTTATCTGGCTTATAAGTACTAGAATTAATGACATACGCATATTAGGAAAAGGAGATGGGGTATTTCCTTTGGAGCCTTTTAACCAACATTCCAAACCAGGATGCATAAAAGATGCAATATAGTAGATTTTTCCTTGACATCTATAAAAGAGAGGAGGCAATTTCTGGGGGTCACTTCTTTTCAATAAGTGTAGGGGAATAGGTGTAGATACTCAGACACACATAGAAAAATACCTTATTTATTTATCCTTAATATAAGAGGAAAATACACTGAAAGTAATGTCTTTACAACTAGTTAGGAAATATCACTAGCTCAATTTAGCTAGTCTTGGGTGCAGGGATTTCCACAGAATTATGAGTAAAGAGACAAGGAATAAATTTCTCTGACTACAGTTACTCAGAAACACAGCTTTCTTTCCATCCATCTCATGTAACTGCATAAATAGACAGAGAATATAAGGCAACAATGTTCAGACTTCTTGTTAGAGCTCTACATAAACGCACAGGAATATAGAAAAATTCAGTAAGATGTCACAGTAGTGGGGCTTTTCTTGGCAAACAATCATTAATAAAGGCCTACTGTATTGCACATGAAAATTAATGTAATCAAAATATATTACACAAATCATGTATAAATATGGTTGCTGTCTTATTTGTTTAATTATTCAGCTCCACACTGCTTTGTTAGCATGAAGTTCAGTATCCTTTTTAAAGCTCCATCTTCTTATAGGAATCTTTTATCTCCGCTTTCTATCCAGGCATTCTCATGGCCATACATCCTCAAATTGTCAGAAGCAGGATACACTGCTCCCAATTCTATAAGAAACAAAACTTTACCATGATCAGCCTGTTCCCATCACTAGTACAGCTCAACAGATTTTTAGGCAGACAACCCAATAATAAAATGACAAGCAGGAGCGATCACTGGATACAAAGGCTAGTGGGCAAAATACAATGGAAGATAGCACAGTTTCAAAAAACATCTTTCCAAGATACTTAAAAGAGAAAAATACAAACTTTATATTAGAGAAACTTCCATATACCACCACCTTCTGATATGATGCACTGAAAAGATCACAACTTCACTTCTTTTAAATTTTTTTTGCCCCAAAATATACAACTCCAATCTAACTATACATGATGGCATTTCAGACAAATTCAAACTGAAGAACAATGTAAAAAAAAAAAATCTGACCTATAAGAACTCTTCAAACACCATGCCCTTCCTGGCAAGCACAAGGTTTCCAGTGCGATCCCAGTACTGCAAAAAAACAAAAACAACAATAGAAATCACCATAAAGAACAAAGTAAAACTGAGGGAAAGTCACAGGTTAGAAGAGATGAAGAAAACATGACAACTAAGTACAACATTCATCTTGGTCTAGTAAAAAAACGTCAATGAAGAGAACTTAAAAATATGAAAATATAAACAGGTTAGTTAATATTGTTTCAATGCTAATTGCTTGTTTTTATAACTGTACTATGATTATGTAAAACATTGTTAATATTATAATACAGTATATGTGCACATTTTCTACTGTACTTGCAACTCTTCTTTCTACATGTCTAGAATTATTTCAAAATAAAAAAGATTTGGCTTAAGGTCATATAATTCATTAATCTTGATGTAGATCCTGCCCAGAACATACTGTTCTTTGAAAAGGAATGATTCATTCCCTCAGTGATGACCCGACCAAATTTATCCCCCCACCCCTCAGTGTCCTTGGAGAGGAACTTTTGTGCCTAATTCTGTTTTCCATACCTAGACGCATCCCCAGCTTTCTGCTGGGTCCTGCCCAAGTGAGATTGGTTGCTAGTGTGGGCTTCCTTGCAATAGTAAAACTAGGTCTGCCTTTTCATGAGACAGAATAATCTAAAAGCCAAGTGGCATGTTTTTAGTCTTAATCTTTAAAACATGAAAGTTCTGATTACTTTCGTACCCCTAAATTTTTCTCTCATTATTTTAGTCACTGAAATGCAGCAGATATGACTGATCCCCTGTCTCATTCCCCCAAACTCAGTAAGTTATCTTGTATCTAATGTGTGGTTTCCAGCATGCTAAGATGCTTGCCTCCGTGCTGCTTACATTTTGTCTGTGATCTTTTTTTGGCATTACATACACTTAGTCCTGGCCAGCCAGTAGTGACTAGGGACACAAATAGCAGGGGAAGATAAACAAATAAACATTCCATTTTTCTCCCTTGCTAATGTTCTGAGTGATTTCCCATGTTCTTTCTGAAGAATCTCACTGGGCCTGAGCCTCCACTATCCGTGATTGTTTCAGTTATTTTTCACTTGTTGCTGAGACAAAATATCTGACACAGAAAAAAAGTTGGCTTAGTGGAGATTTCAGTCAATACAGTGGGCTCCAAGGCAGAGTAGCACATGGCAGAAGGCCAGGAAAACACCAAAGAGACAAGAATGAGGTACCAGCTCTGGCTTCTAGCAAGCCTCTTTTACATTATAAGCAGGCTACCCTGGGGTAGGAGTGTAGAATTCATACAATGCCCATGTCCTACTCTTGCACAGGATGAAGATACATACAAAGTAAGAACCATGGATCACTGCTGAGTCCATTTAATTAAACGTTTAAATTTCTCAAGTTGACACAATATATCAACCAGTACAATGGTAGTTATAGGATCCTTAATGGATGCTTCAGTGATTTTTTTTGCTGTGCCTGACTTCTATAGCTTCCTTTCATTTGCTTCCTAGGATCACTCCCGAATAAATTGCTTGAACTTCAACTATGATATAGTAGTTTGATCAATCTTGCATGCCCATATCTGATAAACTGAAATGATCTTTTTTTTTTTTAATTTCAGTACTGGAAAACAAACCCAGGACCTTGTGTTTTCCAGGCTGGTGCTGGACCACTGGGCTATATACCCATCCCTATATCTGATAATCTGTGCACCTACTTTGAAGATAACAATATATATTACAACAAGCATTGTTAATTTTCTATCATCTTGTTTTGAAATTTTATAATTTTTAAATTTTTATTCTCTTTAAAACAAAATAAACAATTAAATAAAAAAGATATAATATTATATTAAATGGTAGAACTAAATGTTCATAAGGTATTTGAAACTAAAAAACTAAGACATTATAAAGTAACATAGCCTATTAATGCCTATGTAGCATGAGGTGTGACTTCCTACCCAATTGTAGACATGGTGCTGAATTCAGAGAGTACTTAGTGTATGCCAACGCCAACACTCAAGCTGTGGAGGCAATGGGTCATAACGGATGTAATATGTAGCGGGGAGAGGAAGAAGATGCTAAAGGCAGAAATGTTTAGTTAGAGTATATGAAAGCTAGAAACCAGAAAAGGTTATAAGCTGGAGCGTTCTTCCTCAGTTTGCCATGAACCCAACCTGCATTTCCTAGACAAGGTATCTGCTATAGAAATGTCTTGTGTAGTAGGGCTCTCCAAATGCTTGCCTGGAGTGGGGGTGGGGGTCGGGTGAAGGTGGGGGGTGAGCGGCATGGGGGCTAAAGGATGGGGGGGTGTTTTGATTCCTGGGCCTGCTGTTCAGGACCCCAGCTCTAGGGCACTCTGAGACAGCAACTGAGACTGAGTGTGGTGGCTTACGCCTATAATCCCAGCTCTTGGGAGGCTGTAAACAGGCAAATCACTACAAGTCTGATCTAGTAGTGAGACCCTGAACATCCTGTAGACCCTTCCCTAAAAAAATACAAAGACAGAAATAAAAACAAACGCTTTCTGGGAGTGTGGTCATGTTGAGTAGTGCAGGAACTTGGGGCCATGCTAAAGCTGATAAGGATCAGAGCAAGTCTTTACTTTCCAGTGAGAATGGATGTTATACTTCCTTACATTACCAAGGCTCCAGCCGCACCACCCCCACCACAACACCCATGAATCAGGCAGTTACAATACAAGAAGGTGTCACCTGTCCCCTGAACAATAAGCCTAGGCCTAAAGAACAGGATGAGGTAAATGAGGAGTGCGTGAGTCTAAATTGTTTTATTATTTGGGCTGGGAAGATGGGTTAGTGGTCTAAGCAAGGACCTGGGTTCAATCCCCAGTACTGAATGTCATGCCAGCCCTGGATGCCTGGCCAGTCACCAAAACCTGGCATGACAGCTCATGCCTATAATCTCAGTGCTGGGGAGGCTGAGACAGGAAGATTATTAAAAGTTCATGCTGCATAGCAAGACTCTGTACCAAATAAATACAAAAAAATACATTAAAATAAATAGTTTTATTCTATACACAGAAACTCTCCTAACTAATCTAGAGAGATACAACAAAGCAGATGGATTTTCTCCTCTCTCCTAGATAAATACTTTTAGTCATATCACTGAAGAGTACAACCACTCTAAGAGTTTACTTTCTTTCTTTTTTCTTTTTCTTTTTTTCATACTTAGGACAGGGTCTACAGTGTCTACAGGGTCTATCAGGTCTCATTAGGTCGATTGGATTCCTAGTGATCCTCCTGCTTACACCCTCTCAAGTGCTGGGATTATAGGCACACGCCACTATGCCCAGTCTCAATCACTGTCTCAGCACACCCTGGTGGAGGGGCCCACACGGCAGGCCTGGAGATCGAACCCATGAGACCCACGGTTGCCTAAGCAGGTGCTTTAATTAGCTGAGCTATTTGGCCAGCCAAAGAGCTTACTTTCATCATTAAAAAAAGTTAGAAAAAAAATAGGTCACGATTCATACAATTCTTATGCACAGAGGACCACCTAGGTATAAAGAGCTGTGCAAGAGTAATAAAAGGAATATAGGCAGGGGTGCATGCTGTGGAGCAAACTTGTATATTTAGAAATGGGAAGGGATAAGGAGTGTTCTCTGAGCAAGGCAGCTAGAGGCATGCGGGATTCTACCTCAGAACAAGGGCAGAACAGGATAATCGGTTCAGCAAGAAACACAGAACTGTGGAAGCAGCTGAAGTTTGCAGAATGTGTGGGAAAAAAAGGTCGACATGAGCGAAGTAAATTTGGAGGTTACAAAGCGTTGGATAACAAAACGAGTAACAGAAATCCTTGGATTTGAAGATGATGCTATGATTGAGTTTATAGTCAACCAGATGGAAATGAAGAATCCAGATTCCAAAATGATGCAAATCAACCTCACTGGGTTTTTGAATGGGAAAAATGCTAGAGAATTTATGGGACAACTTTGTCCCCTGCTGTTAAGTGCACAAGAAAGCATCTCTGGAATCCCTTCTGCTTTCCTAGAACTAAAGAAAGAAGGAATAGGATGGAGATAGATTGCACAAGAAAAATTGGCATTGACTAAACAGCAGGATGAAGACAAAGATCAGAGAGATAAGGAAGAAAAAGAAAACAGCAGAGAAAACAGGCAGAGGTCTCAAAGACCAGCAGCCCAACAGACAAAAATCCATATCTCCTTCCCCTAGAAGATGATCTTCTTGTGTCAGGAAAGAGAGAAAGCTCAATGATTCTCCATCTCCCCAGCACGGAATGAAGAGTCAGAGTCTTTCCCCTGCTTTAGAAAAGAAGGAAAAACAAAACAAAAACTCCAGGAGCTCCCTAAACCTTCAGTGAAAGTAAAAGAACCTTCAGTACAAGAGGCCACATCTATTAGTGACATCCTGAAAGTTCCCAAGCCCGAACCCATGCCAGGACCTAAAGAACCTTCTCCAAAAAATTAATTCCAAAAAAGAAAAAGAAAAGACCCGACCAAGATCCTTGGTCACAGCCGGGCGTGGTGACACACACCTGTAATCCCAGCACTTGGGAGGCTGAGGCAGGAGGATGGACGTGAGCTCGAGACCAGCCTGGGCTACAAAAGTGAGCTCAAGGCCAGAGGCCAGCCTGAACTGCATAAGGAGACTCTGTCTCAAAAAGGCCAAAAAAAAAAAAAAAAAAAGATCTTCGGTCACGTTCCAAGTTAAGGTCGTGGACCCTTTCTCACTCTCCTTCGCATATTCGACCATGAAGGCACCGTAGGGCCCGATCAAGATCATATTTGACCAGAAGGCGGCCAAGCCCAAGAAGGAGACCATCTTCTTGAATAAAATCCCCACCATGATGAATGCCACCTCTTTCAAGGCATAGGAGGAGTAGATCTCCAGTAAGATGAAGGAGGCGGTCATCAGCATCGCTGTCTGGAAGCAGTTTGTCCTCCTCCTCATCTCCTGCCGGCCACCTTCAAAGAAACCCAAGAGGACATCCACCTCCTTTTGAAAAACTTACAGGTTATCTCCTTCAGCAAGTCCTCTGAGGCGAAGGTCATCCCCGCCAGCTACTCCATCACCAAACATGCGTTATTCCCCAACGCCACAGCAGTCAAGCTGTACAAGAAAAGGCCATGCTTCTGTGTCTCCAGGGAGAACTTCATTGACAAAGCATGAAGGTACTGAGAAAAGAGAATCGCCATCACCAGCACCAGAGCCTAGAAAAGTAGAATTCTCCGAATCTGCAGAAGATAAAGGTGGCCAAATGGCTGCAGCCGATTCTGTGCTGCAGAGACAGCTGTTGAGGACAGAACCAGAGGTCTTCATCTGACTCTGCTCCTCCTCTTTCTCTGAAGTTGAGCGACCCCAGGAATTGCTTTTGTGCCAGAAAGAGAGTTCCCCCAGGGCAGACGAAGGATAAGCCCTTCCCTCCCTTAAGATGCCGCTCACCCTCTCCAGCTCCTCCTTCTGGTGGCACAGATCCCCCACATCACTGCCGAGCACCTCTCACCTCCCCATCAGCGGCGCTCACCTTCCTCCTGAAGACACTCTTCTCCCATACAGAGGTGCTCTCCTTCTCCACTTCCCAAAAGAGAGACAGCTTCATCCCCTCCCCTCCCAAGAGAAGGGCATCGCCATCTCCACCGCCGCAGTGCCCGGTCTCCCCCTCTGCACCTCCCAAACAGAAAAGCTTCCCAGCCACCTTCTATCTCACCAAAGCCTAGGAAAGGGCTTCTTCCAGCCGTGCTCCCAGGGAGACGCAGTCACCACAACCAAGCAAACGGTATTCTCCCAGCTCCTCAGACCTCAAGTCCTCAAGTCCTCTACCTGCCCAAAGAAGAACGTTGGCCTCACCCCAAAGAAGGCAGTCCCCATCTATGAGTACCAGGCCCATTCGAAGAGTCTCCAGAACTCCAGAACTTAAAAAGATTAATAAAAAAAAAAAAAAAAAGTCTGCCTCGTAGAGCCCGCAGTCAGTAAGATCCATTCTCTCCATCTGTCTAGGCTTCCCGAGCCAGCAGCTAAGAAGCCCCAGCATTCCTGTCCTCTGTCCAGCTTCAGTTGCCCTCCACAAACTGGTCCTCTGCGGCGTCAGTGAGGACGGCTAAGAGCCCACACCAAGCCCATCACCAGCCTAGAATTCCAATCAGAGAGGAAGAAAGATAAGGACAAGAAACACAAAAAGAGTGAGAAACACAAGCAACACAAAAAACATGAGAAGGAACAGGCTGAGGCCACAACTGCTGTGCCTCCTGGAACCCCTGCGGCTGCTGCTGCTGCTGCTGCAATCAGCACAGGAAGAACCCGAGGCAGCTCCTGAGACTGAGTGTGCAGCTGAGGACAGCCTGGACAACTTAGAGAAACACCTGTGGGAAAAGGCTCTGCAATCCATGCAAAGGCTCAAGTGTCCCCACAGTCCCAGGGAGAATGTTTATCAGGATGTAAATTTTGTTTGGTTTGTACTTAGTTCATTTTCAAAATTGCTAAAATGTGTTTGAGCTTTAGATTATAAAATAACATTCGTTGTAATAATTGCTAGGTTGAAGTTCACTATATAAAAGGGGGGACATGGATTTACACTGCAAAAGATGTTCACAGTGCATTAGTGACATTTTTTTATTGACAGACAACATAAATTCATTTAGAGTAAAATATTTTTAGCAAAAAAGAAAAAAATCCTTTTTGGGGGGTATAGTGGGCTTTATTTTTTTTTAAGTTACCTTTCTTTCTTTCTTTCTTTCTTTCTTTCTTTCTTTCTTTCTTTCTTTCTTTCTTTCATGGCTAGCTCAGCCTGCTCTAGGGATGGGGCTGGCACAGCACGTGGTGCCAGGGATCAAACTGTGGTCCCTGAGACTGCCCTAAGATTACCCAAGCAGGTGCTTTAGACCACTGAGCTATCTTGCCGGCCCACAGTGGGCTTTATTGATGGTGTGCCATGGCAGTGAGCCAGAGCTCCAGCGGGCCTGGGATGGAAGCTGTGAGTGGGAGATTCTGTGTTGGGGCTGAGTGGGGCAGTGACTTCTACAACATGGCCCCTTTATCCCTCTGGTCTAGCTGGGCTGTGGGGGGCCACTTACTACTAGGAGGCCATGTGGACCATAAGGTCCACCACCTTGTTGCTGTAGCTGAACTCAATGTCATACCAGGAAATGAGCTTGGCAAAGTGGTCATTCAGGGTGATACCAGTCCCAGCATCAAAGTTGGAAGGTTGGATGTTGCTATTAAAGTAGCAAGACACAAGTTGGTCCTCAGTGTAGCCAAGGATGCATTTGAGGGAGCCAGCTGACACCTGCTTCAACACCTTCTTGATGTCATCATATTTAGCTGCTTTCTCCAGGTGGCAGGTCAGATCCACCACTGACACGTTGGGAGTGGGCACATGGAAGGCCATGCCTGTGAGCTTCCTGTCCAATTCCAGGATGACCTTGCCCATGGCCTTGGCAGCACCAGTGCATGCAGGGATGATGTTCTGGACAGCCCTGCAGTCATCATGACACAACTTCCCAGAGGGGCCATTCACAGTCTTCTGGGTGGCAGTGACAGTGTGGACTGTGGTCATGAGTCCTTCCATGATGCTGGGGCAGTGATAGAAGGGGCAGAGATAATGATTTTTTTGGCACCTGGCCTTGTCTATGGTAATGAAGACACCAGTGGACTCCACCACACACTCAGCACCAGCATCTCTCCACTTGATGTTTGCAGGGTCTCGATCTTGGAAGATGGTGATGGCCTTTCCATTGATAATGAACTTTCCGTTCTCAGCCTTGACACTGCCATGGAATTTGCCATGAGTGGAATCGTGCTGGAACATGTAGACCATGTAGTTGAGGTCAAAGAAGGGGTCATTGATGGCCACAACATCTACCGTGCCAGAGTTAAAAGCAGCCCTGGTAACCAGGCATCCAATACATCCAAATCCGTTCATTCTGACCTTCACCATCTTGTCTGGATTACTGCTGGCTGCACGGAAAGAACAGACACTTGTGGGCACATAGGAGCAGAGAGCCAGAAAAATCTTTTTTAAAAAAGGAGTTTAAGTATTATCGGCATTTTTATGATTTCTTTAAGTGTCCCTGGCTATCCTCAGGGAGACTTTCTCATTTTCTTTTTTGTTCACTTTTTCTTGTTTGAGTCTTCACACCCATTTAAGTTATGTTTTCAAACTTGTATGGTTTGTACGCTTGTCCAGGTGAAGACCACTATTGAAGTACCACAGAAGCATAAGTGGATGTTCCAATGTGACAGTCTTTCCTGTTGCCTGTGAAATTGCTGGTGAAATGAATCAGGGTTTAATCTATATGAAAGAAAAATTAAAATGTGTTTTCCAGGATAGTAGGTGTCTCAGTTACTCTTCTCTCATTGCTGGGACAAACACTTGACAACCAAAATGAAGGAAGGAAAGATTTATTCAGCTCATAGTTGCTGGAGGTCTCAGTCCATATTCAGCTGGCTCCAAGGCTGAGTGGAACAGGACAGAGAGCATCCAGTTCATGGTGGCAGGACAACAACTAAATGGCAATAGAGGCAACCGACCAACCTGGGCAACAGAGAGCAACAAAAGAGAGAGAGTCTGTTTCTCTGTCTCTCTTATAATACATTCAGTCTATTAACCCAGGCTGGGAAAGGTACACACAGCCATAATCCCTGCAGTACTAAGACACATAGTCCCAGTAGATCATGAGTTAGTCTCCAACTCTAGAAGTCCCCGCCCCATGATTGATGAGGCTTTGGGGAGACAACTAGATGCAAACCATAACAGTAGGTTTATACAGATGTGTGACATGTTGATTCAGAACATTGGACTTGAATTCTACTCTGTTCTGGGTTTCTTTTTTCTTCTCCCTCTCTTGTCACCAGCTCCCACATTCCCCATTTCCCTCTGCAACCCAGGAAGGAGCAATGGATCCTTCAGTTAAATGAAATCTTTCTGAAATGTCATGGCTCCAGTCATATTTTTGTGTTATTCTTCCAGTTGTGATGTACAATGTCCAGAGCTCTTGTATTTGGTAGGTGGAAGGGCCTAGACTTTGAAATAGTGTCTTGGTTTCATTGTTTTGTTTTTTGGTTTTATTTTTTAAACTAAAGCTACATGAAGTTGGGCCAGGGAGATAGCTCAGTAGAATAAGTGCTTGCCTGACAAGTGCAAGGCCTGAGTTCAATCCCTGGTACTGCAAATAAATAAATAAATAAATAAATAAATAAATAAATAAATGCACGCACGCTATATGAAGCTTGTCAATTAAACAACAAATTTCTAAACTGACAAAAGAGAGAGTAAGAGAGAGAGAGAGAGAGAGAGAGGCTGGCGAGATGGCTCAGCAGTCTAAAGTGCTGCTTAGGCAAGCTTAGGCAACTGCAGAGATGACAGTTCAATCCCTGCCACCACATGCTGCACCAGCCCCACCCCCAGAGCAGGCTGAGCAAGCTATTAAAGAAAAGAAAAGAAAAAAAAAAAAAAGAAATGGAAAGATGAGAGAATGTCCTTAATTATATTTATTTGGGATATGATGTAAG
>PVKN010012162.1:0-21000 GCA_004027915.1 Capromys pilorides
ACCTCAGCCTCCCAACTTATTGGGATTATAAGCGTGTGCCACCACACTTGGTAGGAAATATTATTTAACACTTCAACTGATGAAAAATCCCGGCAATTACACATTTTATAAGAGCACAAATCTCAACAGTACTCAAAGAGAAATAACACTTAGGCAGTTGTTATAATGCTTTCACAATCTAATACCAGGATGAAAGACATGGAAAAAGAGACAGAGGGAGAGGCCAATCACCCAAAATCCTGGATTAAATGGCTCTGGTGAGCACTGAAAATTCTGCAGGAAGTACACTCTATGACTGGGAATACTATGAAAAATTTCAAGAAAACAGAATTTTAAATCAAGAGTACCACCAGTGCTAACCGTGATGCTGAACCACCACAAAGCAATGTTAGGGAAGACCCTAAATGGAGCAAAGCGCATTAAAAACAAATTAGCACACTGAGGACAAATACGTATTATTCATTATTCTGGGGATGGAAATGGTTAGCTCACATGTGACATCAAAACTAGCAATTTACACATAGCTTTGGTCTATACTTTGGTTAGCAGCTCAAACACAAGAAAGAAAGTGAAAGATACTTACTATAGTAACCATACAATACAGTGTCCTCAATCTGTCTGCTGACATTAGCATTAGCCCAGTCCTGGGATAAAAAGGGAACAATACAAATATTAATTTTAATATCCATACACCTAGCAATTATAGTGCAGGTTTAAAAAGGCTGAATGTCACTTCCAGAACCTATCATTAAGTAAGGCCTAGGCTCAGCCCTGGAGAAATGAGAGGCGGCAGACATGCCACTAGGCGAAACTCAGGACCTAAAAGCTGAGGTAACACTGTTCTGGAAGAAAACAAAAATAAAAGGCTCTAAATTCAGGCTCCAGATCAGGCACAGTTTCCCAAACAATATTTAAATAAGACAAAACACCCTGAGGAAAGGCAAAAAGGTAGCAGGAAAGAGGGTAGAGAGAAAGGAATATATATACAGAAAGTTTTAAAAACTCGCAAAAAGCTAAATCCACAGCCCTGAGAGCTGTGGGAACCTAGGAGCACCCAGGTGGAGGAGGAGGGGAGGGCAGGAAGGGCATCAATGCCTGCAGGCCTTGCGACTCTCAGGGAGTGTTGATCCTAGAAGCAGAGAAAATGGTGCTGCATGTCATACAAAGACTGATGAATCTCATTTGTATTTTAGAAAGAAGACTTGAAAATAGTACAGTCCTAAAAAATACCTACAAGTCAATCAAAACCCTTTTGTATGTACCCCATACAAATGTCATTAAACTTGTAAAACATAATTCAAATTAATTTTTTCAATACAAAAAAATCTATACACTGAGTCAGAAATGAGGTGCAATGGGGAAATGTGTTTAATGTCCTATATTCTGTGCACATGAAAAATTAAATTTGGAGAGTCTACAGAATTGATCACTGCTATTAAGTATCACGAATAACTTCTATTAATCTAAAAAGAATTATTAAATTAGAATGCAATTCTTTTAGAAACAGGGTCTCACTCCAGAGGTCAGCCATCCCTTGAACTCCCTGTGTAGCCCATGCTAGCCTTGAACTCAGTGACCCTGCTGCCCCAAAAGTGCTGAGATTACAGCCATGTGCCAGCACAGCCCACTCCAAGCCAAATTTTAAGAGCTCTAACAAAGAATATCAACATCTAATTCCCTTAAAACAGTCTCTGTCTGTCTACAATCACCTAATGATGAGCACCTATGAGTTTGATGCTGATAAAACAGGAATGCACAAAACCCAAACTTGTACCAACGTGAAACCCTGACACAGAAGGTACAAGAACAGAAATTTTCCACGAGCTATAAAGAATATGAAAAAAGGAAAAGTCAACTTAAAATCTGTTAACACATTCTCACATTTTTATTTTTATTACTATTTTTGTCTAATGTGTTTAATACAAGGTCTCACTACACAGTATCCTGTGACTCACACTGATCCTCCTGCTTTCAGCCTCCCCAGCACTGAGATTAAATCTCACATATACATTAAAAAATCTACATAAATGAAAAGTTACCCGTTCCACATGAGAAGAATGTAAAGAGCAAGTCTTTTCAAATTAATCTATAAATACACATGGCCAATCAGAATTCCCATGTACTCAGCAGGCATGGAGGAGTGTTCCTTTGGTCCCAGCTAGTATGAGGCTGCGTCAGGAGGTCTGTTTGAGCTCAGAACTTTGAGGCCACCCTGGACAAGACAGCAAGCTCCTATCTCTTCAGAAAAAAAAAAAAATCCTACTATACTAAGTATAAAGAATATTGATATGTTGATTCTAAGACAACTGAAGAACAGGCAACAGCCAGGAAAACAGCTACAATAAGGAATTTTCCAACTACTATTCTTTATTTTAAAAACATGAAAACCTATTATTATAGTAACCTGACCTACCTGGCATTAACATAAAATATTAATAGTATCTATTAGTGGAAAGATATGGAAGAAATGCCATCTCTGACACAGTGTATGGCTGACACACTTTTCATTGGATCTCCACTAAATATCCATACAAGCTGAGAGAAACCAGTGCATAGGGCCTTTACAGAACTGTTGCTCTGTGGTCGGCCTACAGACTCTCATCAAGTTGCCTGGGCACCTTGAAGTCCATCAGGGTCTCCATTCCCACCCAGGAGGAGCTGTGCTCAACTTCAATTATTCACTGGGCCAAGCAGCCCAACACATCCAGATGTTCAGCTACAACATCCTAGGACCCTGGACAGCCTGACCCTTCACAGCTCAGCAACAACCACGGGGTTTTGCCTAAAACTTCTTTACATTCAACATAGTGTTGTTTAAAATATTTTTTAAAAGAAACTAGAGACAATCTAAATGTCCAGAGGCAAGAGGGTAACATAAATTGTACATTCGTAACATGAAATACCACATAGGTACTAGCACAGTGAGATCAAAACTAAGCATGGTGGTACACACCCGTAATACTAGCACTTTCCTGAATTGAGGCAGGAGGATCATAAGTTTAAGCCCAGCCAGGGCAATTTAGCAAGACCCTGTGTTAAAATAAAAAATGAAATACAAAAAATGGCTGGAAATGTAGTTCAGTGCAAGACTCTATGCGAAGTTTAAGTCTCCCATATGGGACATAAAGGAAGATACACAAAAACCGGCACGGATGGATACCCAGGGAAAACTTCCACACAGGGAACAGAACAAGATGTAACCAATTGTTTTAACATGCCCAACATATATTTAAAAACCAAGAAATGTAATGAAAGGCACAGCCAAACACACACATAGAGAAATGGAAAGTGTAAAGAACGCTTACCCCTTGGCAGGATGAGAATCATACACAATGACCAGAAATGTTTAACCAATATGAATATGTACGTCCAAATGATTATGTACCTGAAGTTTCAGGTCATAAGAACTGTGCTTCAGTGACTGTTCACAAATCAAAACAAGTTGGAAAACACTTTGGATTTAACTGCATCACTCCCTTTTCCCTTGTCAAGTCCTCAGGTGCCTCCAAGAGGAACCAGGAGGCAACAACGGCCTCGCGGAGAACCATTTAACAGTTCATCTTGAAGTAGACAAGAGCTTCATCTCAGGGAGAAAAAGAACAAAAGGAGAAAGTCTAAAGGTAGCTTAAAGCCAGGTAGCCACTCAAATTTAACACCAGGAACTCTATGAGGTTCTCTCATCTAGCCAATTCTCAAGGCAATGGAGAGTGAAGCCATTACTATTTTAAGGTACAAAATATGTGTAAAATATACAAAATCATTCAAGCATTGCTGGTGTTTTTTATACACCATCTTACTCCAAACTGTTGGACCTGTCAAGAGAGCTTACTTTATGAAACTTTCCTCCTGCATTTGAGAGCCGCTATGTTTCTGATATTTTATAAACTACTGCTTTCCAAGTACAAGCTAAAAAGAACTCCACACACTTAAGCCACAAAGGAATATGAGACAATGAAAACTAATTCTAGATCCTTTCCAAAGAATATGTCAAACAAAAGCAGAGGGTATTTCTGCCACAGAACACGGATGTACTAGTGGGTCACATATGTAAATTCCCTCTCCTACTCTTCAACATGGCTTTGGAAACTCTTAGCTGACCTAACCTTTGGCTACCAGGACTTCAATCTCTACCATCGTCCCACCCCTCATCCCCAGGTTTCCCACTGCCCACATTAACCCTTGACTGTCCTAGTGCAGAGCGAGAATTACTCTTCACAGCCAGCAACAGCCACAACCAGCAGCCACCCCTCTCCACACACACACTTCTCACCAGGATGTTCTCTCGGGAACACTCTTCCCTCATCTTGTTTTTCTTACCGCTCACGTCACGGCTTCTTCTCTTTGGCTGGCCTGCACTCAGCACAGTGCTGCAGTTCTGGGCCCAGGTCAGCCTCCTCACCTGCTCAGGCCCTGCCCATCTACCTGTCTGTAGCTCTGAACACCAGCCGTGTGTCTGCTGCCAGATGCTCTTCTCTAGCCCTAAGCTCTCTTCTGAGTGTCAGCTCCTTTGAGATACGCCTACTTGAAGGTCTATAAAAGACACTGGAGGAAACACGTTCAAAATGTTCTTCTTTCCTGGTCTTTGCTCCTTCACTAGGCTTGTTTATTCTTCTAGGCTTACCAATTCCTTTGAACATGTACAAAAGCCCAGATACTGGTGCTTAAGGTATTTTCCATCATCCTCTCATCTAAACCATCAATAAATCCAAACAGTCCTACCATCAAAAGTATGCATCAATTTCACTCAATTTGCCACACTGGTACCACTCCATTCCAACTCACCTTTATTATCTACCTTCTTTGAATTCCTATTTAGTCAGGGAACAAAATCAAACTTCTGGACGTGACTGAGCTCAATACAACCTGCTCCCCACCTTCCTCTGGTTCTTGGCTTGTACCAAGGTGGAGCCCTCTGTTCTGTCTATGCTTCAGCCAAATAAACCAAATCCGACCTGGCCTGAGGTGCTTCATATTCACTGCTGCTTTTCCCGAATGTCCTCCCATGGACTCTTTCTTCATTGATTCTCATGCAGCTCTCAAGAAAAGTCAGCAATCTGGCCTTCTGAAGCCATCTCGGAACTACGCACCACCCACTGAGATTCTCCTATTAATTCATTAATTTCCTTATAGAATTTGTCACTATGAAGTTACCTTGGTATATTTACTCAGTCACTGCAGGCCTAGCCTCCCTGTATGCTTGTAGGAAGAGTCACCTTACTCACTGCCCCTGTAGCCTTTAGCACAAACCCCACTCAGGCTCATGCCTAGTGCCAACTACACAGGACTGTTTAATGGAGCACTTGAGCTTTATGATTCTCATTTTCTCTAAAATGTTCATTACTTCACTGAAGGTTAGAAACAAAGAAATTAACTAAATAATAATGCATGTTAGGGAAATGTTCACGCATCAAGATCTACCCCTGCCAGAAGAAGGCAGAGCAAGCGGAAGGGGGAAGCCACAAAGGGAAAGCCAAGCTGCCGACTACTCTGAGGAAGCTCACACCTTCTGCGCCAAGGCACAATGTGAGCAACTACTGACGTGAGCTTCTGAAGAACTGTGTTTCGTAGGCAAATCCATAAGGAACGTAGGGGCTTCGGAAGGCTGGGGTAGAAACAGAAAAAGATAGACAAGGCATATTTTCCTTTAGGAGTAAAGGTGTACAGGGTGTAGTCCCATACAGAAAACAATGCCAATTTGCACACTTAATACCAATCAACAAGACTGAAGTAGATTAAAGCCATTGTGGCGCACCTTTACTATAGCAGGACTAAATGTGTAACTGTGACAAAGTTTGAAGGAGTAACTGTTACAGAGTTGCACTTGCTTCTCACAAAGTACCTATAGACAATTCCTCAGTAAGTTTCTGGAGAGAAGAGTTAACCACCAATAGCCAAGCCACTGAAACCAGCATGGTGGCACACATCTGTAATCCCAGCACTGGGGAGGCTGAGACAAGAGGATCAGTACAAGTCTGAGCTGCATGGTGAGACCCTGTACCAAATACATTAAAAAAAATTAAATTAAATTAAAAATAAAAATAAAAAAACTGGATGTGATGGCACATGCCTGTGCCAGCACTCAGGAGCCTGAGGCGGGAGGCAGCCCCTGCTCAAGCCTGCTGGGTGCCATTGTGAGTCCAAGTCAGGACTACGCAGTGGGGTCCTGTCCCAAAGAAACACCTCCCCCAACATGTCTAAGCATAAAATAAAATAATTATATACTATCTAAAATGGAAAGCTAAAAGCAAACAGAACTAAAAACAACAAAGTAAGGAAAAGTGGTACACAGAGAACCTATAGCTGCTGAATAATATCCTAATAATAATTTTTAAAAAGCTGTGTAGAGGGCCAGAGATAGAGCTCAGTAGGACAGCATTTGTCTGACAAGCACAAGGTCCTGAGTTTGGTTCCTGGGAACTTAACAAACAAAAAAGTTAAATAAAAACCTGTCTATAAAGTCAAAAAATATCTATATACGGGGTGTGCTGCTGCACTTCCATAATTCCAGCACTCAGGAGGCCGAGGCAGGAGGATCACTAGCTGTGAGTTCAAGGCCAGCCTCTGCTACAGAATGAGTTCAAAGCCAGCCTGAACTATGTAGCAAAACTATCTTTAAAAAAAAGAAACAAAATTAGCATAAGTACACAGAAAATGACTATACTGCTATAACTATCTGTATATGTACATATTTGGTTTTTTACAGCTTTCAGAGAAGAAAATATACTAAAAGTTAATAATTGTGCATTATACACCTGATATTACACTATACTATTTAGAATGAAAAGAACATCCAAACTTTCTCACAATGCCAAACACAAGCATAGTCACAAGAAGTAAACATTTTAATAGAATTTAATTCTAGGGCCAGGGAGACAGCTCAGGAGAATAAGCACCTGCCTGGCAAGCACAGAGTCCTGTGTTCAATTCCTGGTACCACAAAAACAAAAACAAAAAAAGAATTTAATTCTAAAATGACACTATCATTTCTTAGAGAAAATAATCTCATCACTTCTTGCCCAATAATATTCAGAAAATCTAGTATGACTAAAAAGAGACATTTTTCCCTAAAACGCTTTATTGCATAATACAAAATGCAAATTAAGTTTAAATTACAAAGAAACATATATTCAGCAGTACACATACTATTCACTAAACTATGTAAAAGTGTTTTATACCTGTTAAGAAAAAAAAAAAAAAATCATGAGCAAAGCTTGGGAGCCAGATTATGGGGCTGTGAACTCCATGGCAACACAATCTAAACCTATCTGCTTCGGCTACTACCACCTATGTCAAAAGAAGTTAGAGCATGTTACACCACCCACGATAGCGAGTGACACACAACAGACACTAATTATTATCTCTCCAATGCCATATGGCTTAGGTCATCTTGTAGGCTCAACTCACACGTGCTAAAGGGGTGACTGACCAAGTGAAAACATAGAACCCATTGAAAATACAGTTTTAGTCTGGGCATGGTAGCATGCACCTGTAATCCTAGCACTTGGGAGGCAGGAAACAGGAGGATCGCTATGAGTCAGAGCTGCATAGTGAGACCCTACACCAAAAAAAAGAAAGAAAAAAAAATACAGTTTTCACAATGTAGAATATATTTAACTACAAAAATTATCAAATTACTCAAGTCATTTGGAACAAATTCAGAAAATCATCATTAAGGTATAGGGTATTATATTTATTTATTTATTTATTTATTTGCTTGTTGTGTTTGTTTGTTTCTTTATTTATTCATTTTGTGGCTGGCTCAGCCTGCCCTGGTGGTGGCGCTGGCGCAGCATGTGGTGCCGGGGATCGAACTGCAGTCCCCGCAGTTGCCTGAGCCCTCCTAAGCAGGCGCTTTAGACCACTGAACCATCTCGCCGGCCCGGTATAGGGTATTATTGAGATAGCGAAACTAATATAATTTTTTTTAAATAAGTAAATGAAACCAATAGCTGAGCTACAACAGTTCCTGTTTCCTACAAACTTGGGCTCAGAAGCAACAAAGTGACTTGCACAATTAAAAGAAAACATGGAGGGTTAGCAAGATGGCTCAGTGGTCTAAAGCGCCTGCTTAGGCAAGCTTAGGTAACCCCAGGGACCGCGGTTTGATCGCGGGCACCACATGCTGTGCCAGCCCCACCCCCAGGGCAGGCTGAGCCAGCCATAATAAAAAAAAAAAAGGAAACTTAGAAATTGTCCAGTCTTCACTCTTTACCCTTTAAAATGAGGAAAACTGGGCCAGCAAGATAGCTCAGTGGACTAAACTAAGTGCCTACTTAGGCAAGCACAGAGACCAGCATTTGATCCATGGCACCACATGCCACACTGGCCCTACCCCTGGGCGTGCTCAGCTGGCCACCAAGACCAGGTATGGTGGCACACATCTGTAATCCCAGTGCCAGGGGGGTTGAAAGCAGGAGGATCACTAGAAGTTGGAGCTGCGTAGTGAGATGCTGTACCACAGACATAAAAAACAGTAATAATAACAAAATAAAATTAGAAAAACCACAGCCCAGAAAAGTTAAGTGATTTGCCCAACATTAAAGGATCTAGATAGTTAAAGCCAAGACTGGAAATCAGGTCTTGTAAATTCTCTTGTAATTTCTCACCACGCTGTACTGATTCAAAGTGCTAACATGAAAAGGCTCTGAGCTTCCACTAACAAAGGTCCTTCTAAATTATCTGTTTATTGCATTAATGTAAGTCAAATCAAATAAGCTTCATGGGAGCTATGAAATGCACAAAACCTATTTTGATTACATGCCTCTACTTACAGGGAGTCAGGTTCACACTCTGCTTCTAGTCTACCATGTTGCATTCTCAGCCTGTGCTACATTTTATTTCCAGAGACAAAACACAAGATATACTGGACTGTTCTGCTTTTTGCTAACAATTTGAAAGAAGAAAGAAAATCGCAGTAAGATAATACTCACCTTAAATGTACCATTTTGGTTTTTCATATAAGAAACCAAAAATATATCCACTGGCAGAAGGGCAGATGTGATGAGTGCAATTGCCAGAGAGAAAATCGCTGTTATGGTAGAGACAACCTCGCTCTCCCTCTGGCTTTGGTATTTGCGCACATAGATCCAGCAAAATGCCAAGATGGCCTGAAACGAAACAAATATAAATGGCTGTTACTATCCTATGTATTCTCTAATGTTGATTTTAGTTTGTGCTCCAAGTGGACCTTCCAATCAGGCAAAGGTTTTCTCTTTTCCATGTGTAAAGCAAACCCAAAACCCGTCATAGACTTGGTCAAGATGCACAATTTGCAGAGCCTTTCATGGATGTAGTACAACGCTGCTTAGGCGAAAACACGCGCACACACACAAGTGCATTACTAATACGCATTATTAATAACACTGCTCAGTTACAGATATTCCTCATCAAATAGAGTGTAATACGGTCACACCAAACAGAAGGACACATTAATGGTTCCATGCAAGGCTGTAATTTTAACTAGTTATGAATCTTTTTCCTTAACACATTTCTCCATCTTAAGAGAGCTACCACGTTTTTTCTCTCTTGACTTATTACTAAAGCATCACAGACTGTAACAAGTAGAAATTAACTCTTGGTTACGACAAATTGGTTCAATACCAATCAGCTGAAGAATAGCTGCCAATAATTAACACATAATTACTATAATTCATGTTTTAGAGAACATTAAACAAGAAAAGTCAAACCTGAAAATGGATTCATATATAGAATGGAGCTTTCCTGTGAAGGAAGCACCTCTACACATACTGAAGTTGGCATCGCTTATCAACCAGAAATTCTTACTCAGCCAGGTCTTTCCAGTGACTAACACAGAGGACAGGACCTAAGCAATTCCCTCACTCTGGGGAGCATCAGACTCTGGTGCTGAGCTCCTGCAGGCAGGTGTTGGCCTACTCCAGAATTTCAGCTTCAGAAGATCCAGCACAGGGCCTGAAGTCCACATTTATCATGGCTGCCGCAAACTGTCCAAGCTATACTGACCATATTCTGAGAAACTCTGCTCTACTCAATTATAAGACCTACAGTCAGTCAGCAGTTCTCAGAATGGCCCAGGTAGTTTTTAAATACTTCAGTACATCCCCTGCTCCCCATTAAGTCAGCCAATTAGACAGGAAGGGTCCTCCTAGCATCAATACTTTAAAAGCCTGAGGACTCCAGTCTGGCCCAAACTTGAAACACAACATTCAAAGTAAGTAAATTCTTGTGGTGTCCTTGCACTGTCAAGGTTGATCTGTTATAATACTTCTTTTCTACACAGAAGGTCTAAATGGAACAAATAAAACCACATAGCTTTAGTTTGCAAATAGCCCTGCAACAACCAAGTCATAAAAAGCTTGCTATCCCAGAAACTGACTACTCATTCCCTCTAAACCCCCTCTAGCCCCAGCCTCTGGCAACCACTATCAGCAGTCCATGTCTTCCAGAACGTCAATACGTACTCGTGATGTCTGATTAAAAACTATGATACATACTCAAAATTTGAAAAATGTATTAATAAAAGGCCTATTGTCATTAATCTACCTAAACACTCCTTGCTTTGAACACACTTGTCCCTGGATCTTGGCACTTCCTTGCTTTTGTTTTTGGTTTTTTTAAGGTATTTTGCTCAGGGTCTCACTATGAAGCTTGGACTCATGGTGATTCTCCTGTTTTCAGCCTCCACAGCACTGGGATTAAAGGCCCGTGCCACCATGCCTGGACTTGGTCACCAACTCGGTGCACTCCAAGGGCAGGGCGGGCATGGCATATGGTGCCAGGGATCAAACCCCGGTTCCTGTGCTTGCCTAAGGAAGTGCTCAGTCCTTTAAGCTATCCCACCGGCCCTGACCTTGGCACTTTCTGAAGCACTTCTGCAAGTCCTCTTCCATGAGTGTCTCTCAGCAGAGCTCTCCTGGCTGCCTTAAATCCTGAGTCCATTCACTAACACTTCCCTATAAGGGTCATTTTGACCTTATGGAAAAGCCAGAAGTTCCGGTGCCAGAAGCCATAGACAAATTGGACGAGGACCACGGTAACGTTTTACAAGTCTGCCCTTCTAATATGGTCTGCAGCCAGTCACTGCCTTGCAGAACACAGAGCACTTTGGGAAGTGGCAACAAGTGGCTAAGCGTGCTCCCAGCAAGAGGAGGCATTCTCAGGAAAATTCATGGCAACGTGTTTCTCACTGAAAGTTTTTTCCACGTAAACATCAACTGTATTTTTTCATCTGGACTGTCTTTTTGAATCTGGCTTCTTTCACTTGGAATAATGCATCTGAAAGCTAATGGAGTTGCTGTGTATCATTTCTTAATATTGTTATCTCAACTGGTGACAGAACAGAAAAAACACTAAGAAGGGACTTTGGAACCTACATGTTGGAACAAAAACAAAACCTCAACAAAAATTTCCTAAGCACAAATTTTGACGTAGGGGCCAGAGATGTAGCTCAGCAGCATAAGCACCTGCCTAGCAAGCACAAGTGCCAAATTCAATCCCTGGTACCAAACGAAAAAAACAAAAACACAAAAAACTCATGTAACTGTTTGCCTATATTTTGTTTTAAGAAACATAGTCATTGTAAAACGTTGTTCCTATGAACACCTTGTGGGCTTAAGTTGAATTCATAAATATTTCAAATACTCCTCAAATTAGTTTCAAATTCACCGTAAACTAGCTGAGTCTTACCCTTCGAGCCATAGCCACACCAGTGTCAGTTTGGATTTGAAAAATGAAAGATCTGCACCTTTATAAAGTTCAAAGCAATCAGACAGACAAGCTAAAAAAGCACACTTATGCAAAACACTTAAGCCTGAGATTGTGACTTTCTGCCCTCGGAATTTCTTCATTTTTAAGAGCACTCCAAAGAGCTTTTTGTTTACATAAGTTACACCTTAGTGGACATTAGTAACTGTATCATACAGTAAAACAAATGTCTTCATTTATAAAACGTGAATAAGAATATTTTGAGAGCAAGTTATGAGGATCTGGTAGTGCTCAGCCATAGTAACTGCTTAACAGTAATAACTTAATAAATGTCATATGAAACAACATGTATATTACAGAAGAAAGTAACACATAACAAGGAAAGGTTTGTAAACAGTCTCCAAACTCACCCTAAGCATTTTGAATTGGTCTGAGCCTTGAAATTTTAAAACCTTCCTAGATGGTTTAAAATAAGTGGCCATGGTCAAGAACCAGTAAGACAATGGACAAGATGAAAATGAAATATTTAATAAGCTGTTACACATACACACTTCCTGGGGTGATCTGAAACTGCAGATTCTAATTCAGTGAGGCTGAGATCCGATAGTCAGCACTTCTAACAAGCTCCCAGGTCACACACACACTTTGGGGAATGAGTTAACATGGTTTACAGAAATGAAAGTAGATAGCTCGAAGGGCTAAGGGCTAGGCGCCTGCCTGGCAAACACAAGGACCAGGGTTCAATCTCTGGTATTTCATGCTGTGCTGGCCCCAGAACCCCAAGCAAATGGAGCCAGTCACTGAAACTGGGTGTGGTGGTACATGCCTGCAATTCGAGCACTGGGGAGGCTAAGACAGAAGGACCACTAGGGGTCAAGCCTTGTAGTCAGGCTGTGTATGAAAGAGAGAGAGAGAGAGAGAGAAAAGAAAAGAAAGATAGATTATCTGTATCATAACGAAAACTACAACTGTAAAGGCTGTGAGCCAAATTACTGACTTTGGTAGCCAAGTACAGTAGAACAGTTTAGAAATGTCATGGTCAGTACAGACAGATTATAAACAAGAGGAACCAAATCTAATTATTTCTTCACGTAGAAGACCCCGAGTTCACTTTCTTGGCCCGGGATCCCAACAGTAGGAGTATGCACTCCTGATTCTTGAGATGCCGCCCGTACTCTTCCTAGAGAGTCAAAACTTGAAAATTCTTATACTGTAACTCTACAGCATCTGCTGCATTTTTCACCAGGCTGATACCAGCATGCAGGCTTTCATCATCCTGGTCGGCAAAGCTGCAGGTACAGGACCATGATGGAGACAGCGGCACCAACTCCAGGTCCCTGTGCCTTGAGAACGAAGGGAGGAGGGAAGGGCAGAGAGAGGAGACAAAGGAGAAGGAGGCAACTGGAGGGCAGGGGCGCAAAGGGTGAAAACCTAACTGTAGTAGAATCTCACCCGTGTATTTCTTGATTATTCTGGATCAAACGTGAAGCACACAGAAAGCCTTCTGTTGCACACCAAGACAAGACGGCTGTTACTAGGCACACTAAAGCCAAGTCTGCCACTCTTGCAGAGCGACACCGCCTTACCACAAAAATACAAGTGAAGCTGGGCTAAGTCACACTTGTGGATTTTATCAAAAAACAAAAGTGATTAAAATGCCTGCTTAGGCAGATGGGAATCCATGCCGCCCTACCCCTAGGGCTCACTGAGACAGTAATTAAGACGGCATGGTGGGGTGAGCCTATAATCCTAGCGCTTTGGAGGCTGAAAAGAGGAGGATCACTAAGTCAGATTTGTGTAGTGAGACCCTGTAATACAAAACAAAAAAATTATCACTTGAAGAAAAACTATTTGTCATCAACGATAAACTTGAAGCTTTCAAATGAAAATCAGAAGTTAGGAAAACCTGTACCCACTATTGTAATTGACAGGTTCTCTGCACAGCAGAGAAACAGGCGGGAGAAAAAAGAGAAAGGGATTTTATCGTTTTTGAGGACAAAGGAGAGAATGTAGGGAAGGATGAGGAATTGCCTCTCTTAATTAGAAAAAGGGAGGCTGAGGTTTTTCCGGCCTTTTGCCAGGGGGTGGAGTTTGGAGGGGAAGTTTAGCTATACCTAAGGGAGCTGATTGGGAGTCTTCCCTGACGTGGCAGGAAGGGTGAAAGTAAATTATGTCCTGGGCTGAGTTGGAGAAGAAAGGGGGAGGTGGCCTTCTGTTTTAAGGGCATTAGCCATATTAGATGACCACTATAACGATTTTAGCAATTTATGCTAGGGCCAGAATCTATCATTAATAACTTTAAAGCTTAGAACTTTTAAAATAAATTTTTAAAAGTTGCCGACATAACTCAGTGACAAGGCTTTGGGTTCAATCCTTAGTGCCACAAAAATAAATAAATAAAAACAAAACTGGTATAGGGGCACACACCTGTAATCCCAGCACTTGGAAGGCTGAGGCAGGAAGGCCACTGAGGCCAGCCTGAGCAACAGTGAGTTTAAGTCCACCTTCAACTACACAGTGAGACTTTGTCTCAAAACAACAAAAAATTTAGAGCCCTTTCTCTGCGGTGATTCAATGAATATAACATTCTGAATTAAGTAATGTGTCCTGCCTGGAAAGACAAACATAGCTCAGTTAACTAGTATTTTCTGGATGCCAGCATGTCATTTTATGAAACCATGGATTTTAATGTAACGGAAAAATTCATAATAAAAGTTTAAATTCCATGCTGCAATTAATGTTTAAGAAGTTTCCACTTGTTAAGCTTTCTTGTAGTAGCAAAGAACATCCACGAGGACCTGAAAGACTCCACTTTTCAACTACTTACTGATAATGACCTTCATATGCTTCAACGCAAAGTAACACCTCAAAAGCTGACAGAAAAAGTAGACAGAAGAATCCAGCTGTCTTCCAATCAATTAGGAATTAAGAGGATTGGCAGAAATAGCCCTTATTACTAATTTTTTTCCCACTCCCAACATCTAAGTTTCTAATCCTTAATACCCTTTTCATTTGTTCCTACTGTTAAGTTCACTAACTAAAAGTTTTCCTTCTGCATCTATCCAAAGCCTGTCTCAAGCAGGCATAATGGGAAAGCAACGGAATTCTCCAATTATAGACCAGGATGGCCAACTTTGAGGATTTCCAGTTCCTCCACGGAACTGCACAGAAGAGCATGGACCAGTGCCGAAGCATCTGTGAAAGCCAAATTACCAAGAGTATCCCCAGCCTCACTTTTCAATCTTTTCCTTTGCTTTTCTGGTAGACGCTCGGCTACAACATTTACTAGCGGCAACAGACTCCACAGATGTCACACGCCGCGTGATAAAATAATCAGCTGATTTCCAGAACTGAACATTGTTGTTCTTTGTTGTGTGTAGTGTAAGAAGTCAAAATACGCTGGAACAACAGGATGAAGAGGAGGGGAGAGTTCTGAGAACGTGGAGGGGCAGAAATCGAAAACACGAAAACAGTTTGCGCTGGGGTCGGGGCAGTCAGGACCCGGCCACTTCGAGCCAGGACAATCCGTGGACCAGAACCTAGCTCGCTGGGCAAGAGGCTCCGAGGTCAGACGGGAGAGCGCGGCCCGACCCGCCGCCGACCACAGGCGATTTCCACGCGGCCTTGCACTAGTTGCACACCCGAGGGGGGAACCGGGGAGGACAGTGACGCCCGCGGGAGCCGCTCGGGGGAGACGGCCGCGCACCCCGGACACAGACGAGGCGCAGGGGCCCGGCGCCGCCGCACGGGGCGAGCTGGAGATCTCAGGGCCCGCGAGGGGCTGTTGGCGCGACCCGGAGCCAGGGCTCGGAGCCAGGAAGCGTCCGGTCGGCGACACCGCCCGCCCCCACCGAGGGCGCCGAACCGCCGGGCGTGGGGCCGCTGGACCCCCCGGCGACAAGCCCCGCCTTCGCCCGACCCTGGGGCCACCGCAGGCGCCTCCCCTACCAGCAGGAGGAGGCCGAAGATACACCAGCCGATCACCAGCTCGGCCGAGGCCGAGCCGGCGGTCTCCACCGCGGCCGCTGCCGCCATCTTTGCTTCCGGTCGGGCGGGGCCCAGCCGAGGAGGAGGAACGGGGGAGGGGAAGGGAGGAGAGAGGGCAGAGAGCGGGAGCCGCGGGCTCGCGCCTCCTAAAGGTTAAAGGGGCGGAGGGGCGGAGCGAGCGGTTGCCCAGGAGACCCGACCGCGAGCGTCCCCTGGCGACAAGCTGGGAGGGGCGGGTCGCGCCGGGCGCCGTGACGTCACCACGCCGCACGCTCTCGCGCGGAAGGGGGTGGGGGTGGGGCCGTCTCGTCGAAGGTCTCCCCAAAAGGGTCTCGTCTCCCCAAAATGAAGCTTGTTCCTAAACTTCAAGGCAGTGGACTGTGGTTAGAGCCCTTCCCTGGGCTGCAGGAATGATCAAGTCGTGGTCATGGCGTGATGTGGCCTTTCACCTTACATCTGTCTCCTTGATGGCTATAGACTAAAGTTATCATAAGCGCTAGAGCAGGGCAGCGATGGAACAAAATAGGCACCGAGGAGCCAAGGGGAAGAGAATTTCTGGGTGGCTGCGTGGATCCAGTGATGGTACCAGTCTCCCGCCAAAGTGACCAAGCAGAGCCTACGCTGTAGACAAAACAACTTTAGAACAAATGTCACCGTCTCTACAGTGATGTTATCATATACTGGAGACCCACACCTGGCTGGAAGCCGGCAGTCCATGAAGGATGGCTTAGTCCTCTGTTGTAGGAATGAAGAAAGAAAACGGAGAACTCCATTTTAACGTGAACCAATGCCCTTGTCAGCAGGCTAGGAGATTTCTGAAGCTGAGATGAGCAATTTAACCAACCCTAAACATAGACCGAAAAGACCCTGACTTTCATCAAGGAAAATAATCTGGAGAAAGATAGTGGTGTATTCGTTGGGGCAAGCCTATCTTACTGGTAAAAGGGTAGTCTATTCACACTTACAAGTAAAAACAGAATGGCGCAATCTATTAGTAGTAGTAAAAAGGGAATGGCCCGGATTGAAGAAGAGAGAGAGAAAAAAAAGTTTGCATCAAGAAATTGCACTTTTTAGGGGATGGGGAGATAGCTCCGTGGCACAAGTGCCTTCCTGGCAGGTGCAAGGCACTTGAGTTTGAACCCCAGTCCTGCAAAAAAAAAAAAGACATTGCACTTTTTAATTCTAAAATTGTGACTGTCTTTGTCTCCTACCAATTTTTTTTTTTATTTCTTCTACCTCACCATCATTAACTACTACCAAGCTCTTTCTATACCTGAAAATGTTGAGCTTGCCTCCCCTGTTGTTTTTGAATTTTTGAGATGATGAAATGAGCTGGAGGTGGCTTCTAGGTTCTTTCCGTCCTGAACAAAGAAGTGGTCAAGACAAGTGTGAAATGTAGAGAAGTTTAACAAGTGTTAAAGTTATTGAAAGAAAAGGAACATGTTCTGCAAAGCAAGAGCTGGCCAGTGAAGTGTAAGAAGTGCGCCCTATATGGGGCCAACCTAAGAAAGAGTGTAGGCCTCAAAAACCTGCTCCAGTTCTTGAATTAAAGAACGCACTCTGATTGGTTCCAAGTGTGGGGCTTTGGGGCCTGTTATGTAACTGTGGTCTGTAACTATGATTGACAGGTCACAGCCACTTCTGCAGCCAGTGTGCTACATCCTAGTATCCTGTATCACTGAGGTACACTATTAGTTTCTTTAAAGCCTGTAAAGCCACTTCTGTTTCAGAAGGATCACTTAGAAATCCCAGTCCAGACCCAGGGCATAATGTGATACACTTCTGTCTCTTCCTGCTTATGTTGTCTACTGCTCTCCTGGAGCCCTTTTAGTTGGAAGAGAAGACTAACACAACCCATAGGCTAGTTCTCCTATTCTTTCTACATGAGTTAAATCTCCTTTTAATACAGGGGAATGAAACTCCAAACCTGAAAGATACCTGAGATGAGTTTAAGTTCTCTAAAAATAATGAATTTTAGGAACAACAGAGGTTAAGAGCAGAATCTATTTATTGGAGGAAAAAAAGCTTCTAAGTGAGGGGCAGAAGGGGACTTAAGTAGGTTACCAAGGAATCTACCTTTTCTAGGGGTTTTATAGAGCTAAACCATGAGGTGTGGCAGGGCTAAGGTGGGAAACATTGGAACTCACACATGAAGTGGCACAACAACAACAACTACCAATAAGATTGCAAGCACAATTGCTTAGCTCAAGTTGATTAAATCGGGATCAAATGAGGAATCAAGTCACATAGCAAGCAAACATGAGTACAGAATATGGGTTTGGCCTATGAAGGTTGAGTCAGTGACTCTTGGCTTTTTGAGGGTGACTGATACCTGATTCCTATCCCTAGGGAGGTATGTGGCTGCATTTGTTTACTCTTTTATTTTGAGGTCTGGCGCACAGCTGGAGTGCCTGTCTCTCCCACAGCTGCAAGGTATCTTGTCTTCCATATTGTCTCTTTGAGGGCCTAGACCTGTCTGATTGCCTATAATACTTCTAACTCGGCTGACAGCAACACTTTGTTAAAAATGAACATAATGTAACTTTGTACCAACAACTTTAGGAGCACAGCCCAATCTCAGTGTAAGGTATTATCCTAATTCTGCCATCAAGGAAATTAGTCCTTGCTGAAGATCCCTGAAGGAGTCAGGCCCCAATGATCAGCTGTAGTTCTTTCAGGCCTTCAGCAGGCCCTAGCCCTCTATGTCTCTCAATTACAGAAGCTGTTGCCAGACTGGGTGTGAAAAGGTGTCAAAAGCTGAAGTAGAAGCTACGCCACCCTTCTTGTACAATGTTTGCAGGTCTGCTGACTGTTATGGAAAAAGAATTTTTGGGCCTAAGGCACAGAAAGAGTTTTAGGCACAAGGCAGAAGATACATACTTGAAGAAATAGAATACAGTCCTGAGACAGAAAAAGAAAAAAAAAAAAAAAAAAAGAGGAGGAAGCACAATTATTTCCTGAAACGGGACATTTGTGTGTCTCCTGAAGAGAAGAAACACCAGGAAACCATGACCTGCCCTCCAAAAGGGTAGCAGCCCATTTTACAAGTACAGGACCAATTCTTTGTTTTTTAAAATAGGTAATTTACACACTCTTAATTCATTCAATCTTTTCTTTTAGTTTAGGATCAAGTTCCTGCTCTTTACTTTCTCCAGTAAGCAAATTTATACACTTGCAGTATCCCTGAGGAATTCGGGGTATGATGGGTCTGGAAGTAAAAGAAACCTAAATTTAGTTGAGGACTGTTGATTTGGATCACCTGGGGTAACTCCAACTGAGGATCAGAAGTAGCAATCTTTTTAAAAGTGAAATTTTTAACAGAGAATTTGGGACACCACTGAGTTATAGGATGTTATAGCACAGGTTCTTTTATATCCTGAGTCCTCACTGACCTTGAAGGGCTAGGGTCAAAATATTGTTTATCTTTGTGGCCTTTCTTTTTCTCTAATTTTGGGTCTGAGAACTTAAGGTGTTAATCCTCCAGAAGAGAAGCTTAGTGATACTATTACCCTATAACATAGGTACTTGAGCTTAATATCACTCTTTGTGAATATTAAATGGGACCACAGAGGAAAGGGATCAATGATGTATAGTGGGCCTAAGGAGAGTCACCTAGAGAGAAAACATCCTCTCAGGATTTCACAGAGAGAAAACTGGTCAAGCAATGGCTATGAGTCATCCAGATGGCTGACACTGACAAAAGTTCTATAAAATGTTGTACATGGTTTCAAGGTAAATCCTGAGGGGATTAAACTGAGGGATTTAATCTATGTTTCATATTATCCAATTAATTTACCTTTTTGTTCAAAAACTACCTGAGGTAAGAATCATAAAAGAAAGATCTTACAGTGGCTTTCAGCCTAAGAAGGTACAATCTAGGGTTGCTTGGCCTCACATGTTTGGTCTGTGGTAATATAGTGCCATGTGGTGGGACTGACTGCCAGAAGACTGTTGAGCTGGTGGGAGAGAAAGCCTCTCCAGCCAGTCTACTGTAGTTTCTGTTAGTAGTATATTAAAAATTAAGGCATCCTTTGTTTAAATTGTTAAGTGTAATATGAATAATTTTTAAATGTCAAGATTTAACAATAGTTTTTATTGTTATTTCTACTCAGATCACCAAATCACTTGGACATTAGTTTATATTTAAGCTATATACACATTTATTTTTAATATCTTAAAGTACATAAACACTATGTAAGAATTGACAAAATGAAAAATGGTTATGATGCTCAATATTTTACATGTCTAAACTATGAATAAATTATTTTTTCACAGCAAGAAGAATATTAAGAAGAAAATAATATGTGCTACAAGTTCATATGGGAGTACTTGTTCCATTAGGAAAAATGGAGTTTATAAATGGTATCCATTAAAAGCTTATAATTATAAAAATATAGAAATATGAGTTTTGCAGTTCACATTAAGATTCTGTATGTAATCTAATCTAAGGATGAAAAATTGGGAAGTTGCTTATGTGTCCACAAATCAAAAATACCCAGGTAATGAAATTTCAGTGCCATATCCTTCTTGGCAAACGTAGATGAGCCTTGTTTTCATAAAACATCTTATACATTTGAGCTTAAAAAAGTGTTTTAATATTGAATTAAAAATGTTTATCATCCATTTTTTTATGAGTTGGCTCTTATGCAAAAAACCTTTGACTCCCTACTAAGTGATACACAGTTGAGCAAATGTTCTATCAGACCCAATGGTTCTCTCAACCGCATGTGTCAATGACCTTACAAACATAGTTGAAGCCGTTCGTGAAGAAAATTCTTAGGGTCATGATGACCAGTTTAAGTTACTAACAGTGGAAGGACCAGTAGAGAAAGATAGCAATGTCATATTAGGAAGAAAAAGTGAATGTGCTGGCCCTTCTTATACCTTCATTAGTGCTCACCATAGATCATTGATAAATTCTTTTGACAGATGATTAAGTATAGGGTTCCTGCAACACAGCAAAGAACTAAACACTAAATCAACACATTATGGATCATGATGGACTAAAAGTAGAAGGAATTCAAATAATTAAAGAAAGAATTCACCAGTAGGAGGGAGGATTATCTACAAACAGTAAAAGTAAAGATAAGACAGTTGAAATACAAATTCTGAGGCTTTCTAAGGGTGTTATTTGGAGTTTGACAGTCCAATTTCTCTGCTTTCAAGAAAGTAACAAGAGTTTTAGAATTTGATGTATAATAATTAGCTATTATAAAAAAGCATAAGCAGGTTAACATTCAGTGTTACAACAGTTAATTTAGATACTTAACTATGCTTTGCTGAAATTTATATACAATTCCAGGAATGCAAACCATATCTAATGATACAGTT